>VDFB02385714.1:0-65590 GCA_007258455.2 Sequoia sempervirens
TTTTGGGGTTTTTAAATATGGAGTTGGTGTCAGTGTCATGTCAGTCTGTTACTGAAGAAATTTAAGAAAAGTGAAAATTTGAAGGAAAATCATTAAAATTTTCTATCTCTGAAGAGGGGAGCACATTCTCAAAAGGGCGCCCTATCTTTTAGGGGCTCAGATCCTGTTTTTAGGGTTTGTCACCTCCAGCAGACATTTGTCTGGCATCACGTCAGCTTCGCAATGGGTTATCAAGTTTGTCAAACGGACCTGTTTTGCTCGAGTTACGGAGGATACAGCGCAGAACGAGAGGAAAACAAGAATTGGCTAACCCTGGTAAAAAGCGCAGCTTTTGAAAAAGGCGCCCATCTTTTTGAGGTGCCAAATGAAGGTTTTTGACTAAATACCACCCAAGATGTTTATCTCACATTTGTTCAGGCTTCGCGACGCATCCGTCAGTGGGTGAATCTGAGTTGCAGAAGTGCCTGAACCAGAGGTCAAACGTAGGGTCAAATCTTAGTCAAAATATCAAAGAAAACGCAAAAGAGCATTTTTTCAAAAAGGCGCCTGAGCTTTTCAAGCCTTTAATGCCTTCTTTTTGATGATCTCAGATATTCAATATGTCCGTGTTACGTTCAGCTTTCCGTTGCCTGTCTCCGTCAGATCAGAAGATGATTCAGCAGCTTGCAGTCGGGGTTTTAATGTTATTTTGGTCAATTCCAAAAATGGGCAAGTCTGGAGGAAAAAGAGCAACTTTGCAAAAAGGCGCCCTTGATTTTCACCTCTCAGATGATGTTTTCTGGAGAAATGTGCCTTTGCAGCTGTCATACAGAATGAGGTCAGCTCCGCAGTGAACCTGAGATCCAGTCCTGAAAGTTGGTAAATCAGAAGTTATGAAGGATTTATTTTTCCCTTCGTACGAGATGCAGAAGTCAAAATTTGACTAAGTCTGAGAAAAAGAGCAACTTTTGAAAAGGGCGCTTGGATTTTTGAGCCTTCAGATGTTAGTTTTATGGTTTTCAGTCTCAAGGTACCTTTTGATCAGTTTTCGTTCTGCTCTGTGATGCACCTGTCATCCAGCTAATCGGTGAAGTCAATCAGCCAGTGTCAGAGGATGAACAGAGGTCTCGAAAGAGGTTTAAGTCTGAATTTTCATCAAAATTGGCTAAGTCTAGAATTCGCCTTAAGAGGTCCAAGTTGAGTTTTCGAAATGAGTTGACTAGTGCGCCTTAACTTGAGTTCTGACTTCAGTTCAACTGAACGATTTCTAGGTTGTTATCTTTAGTTCATATATTGGAATGTTGAGTGATCTTTCAATTTGCATGTCGAGTTAACTAGTTTGCATGTCCAGTTAACAACTTTGCATGTTGAGTTAACTTGTTTGCATGTTCACTTAACTGAAGATTATGCTTGAAAATCAACTTGAGTTTGCATGCATGGCGAATTTGGTTGAAATTGTGAAGATTTTGTGAAGATGGCACTTCATTCATTGTCAACTGGAGTTCTGAAAAGGGACGCCATATTTAATTGAAGCATGAATTTAGTCTTTGTGAAGCATGACTTAGTGAAGCATGGCGCATTTACCTTTGATGTCAACTGGAGTTCTGAAAAGGGTCGCCATATTTAGAAAGGATTTAAAGCATGAAGTGTGAAGATGGCGAATTCATTATTGTCAACTTCAGTTCTCAAAAGGGACGCTTTAATTCTTAAGTGTGTGAATTGCAAGAAGTGAAGTAATGGCGAACTCAATAAAGAGTGTCAACTGAAGTCAAAATCGCATGAATGTTTTGAACTGATTTGCAACTGAAGATTGAAAGGGAAACCCTAAAGCATGGTGCTTTATTTAGCTTATTTTAGTTTCAGTTAACTAAAATTGAGGTCCAATCACAAGCCAAGCGCCATTTTTCAAGGTCTTATGCATTTCTACGAATTTTGGTGAAGAAAGTCTATTTATTCAAGCATTGGCATCCATTATTTCTTCATCTCAAGCTTCGAAGTCTACATTCTTCTTGAGCGAGCAGCAAGTTAAAGGTGCTACAGGTGTCAAAATTCAATGTTCTTCATAGCAACGGATTCAAATTGATCAGAAGAAGATTTCAGACTTTATTTTCACTTTGCATGCAGGTTTCATCAAATTCCTAAAGGAGATTGGCGAATTTTACATAAGCAGAACAAACAAAACCTTCTATCTTCTGTCTTATTTCTTCTATTTCTCATCTTAGGTACTTTCTTCACATGTCAAAGAAAACGGAAAAATATTCAGAATCTGACCATCTGTGTTCGCATACTTCAGTATTTGCAGCAAAACCCACATCTTAGATTTTTTCGAGAAAATTGCCCTGCAGCCTTCATTCTGAAGCTCTGTGCTTTTTTCCGAAGATTTCTTTGCATGTGGGCCAAAATCACATCTTTTTTGAAAATTGCATCATCTGGGTTTGTTCAGAATTCCATTGTGCACAAAACCCATGTTCCAGATTTTCTCAAGAAAATTTGCCCCGGGAAGCTCTAAAAACCCCTACAGTTCTCGACTGAAAAGTCTTTGCATGTTAGGCTAAACGACGTGTTTTCGCAATTCTGACGTTGTGGGTTGTCTTAGAATCCTTTTCTAGATAAAACCCATGTCTCAAAATTTTTGGTGAAAATTATCCTCCGATTGGCTATTTTTAGCCTCATCAGGTGCCATTTTTGCTTTCTGGAGAAAGTTGTTAGAACATAGCCATGTTCACAGTCAACGGGCAAGTTTTTCAGAAGGCGATTCAACTAGACTGAATTCAAGACCAAAGCGGTCTTAATTTAGGTTTTCATCAGAGCAGCTGACAATGAAGCGTTAAGTTGCAAAAGGAACAGAGATCACTTCGTTTACGGAGCCGCCAAAGTCACTCAAATCCCATGCCATTGTCTTCGTGAAGATGGTACCTACGCTGATCTCGAGGCTATGCAAACTAAGTTCCAAAAGCATGTTCGTGATATATTGATGGAGATTTTGGATCACATTTCAGTGATTTCAGCTAGTTTCAAGAAAGCGGCTAAAGATGTCAGAGAATGCATACATACAATCAAGGAGAG
The DNA here is from genome assembly GCA_007258455.2 of Sequoia sempervirens. Lineage (NCBI taxonomy): Eukaryota > Viridiplantae > Streptophyta > Pinopsida > Cupressales > Cupressaceae > Sequoia > Sequoia sempervirens. The sequence continues at coordinate 3,046 of VDFB02385714.1, forward strand.
TGACAAAGAATTGAAGAGACAGATTATTACTTTAGACAGTATCAAAGTGCCAGATGACAGAGAAATTGATGAGTTCTTGGTCGAAGTGTTAGACCGAGATGACATGGAGTGATCTACCAGTTGGAACCTGCAGTTAATTTCGAGGGTTGAGTCATGAGCAGCAGTTAACTCGACTTTTAGTCTTGAGTTTACTTGCTGACTTAACACATGCTTATCTCATTCTTGGAATTATCATCACAGGAGTTAGGGTTAGGGTTTCCAGTTAACTGAAGGTAGTGGCCAGTTAACTTTGCTTTAAATAAGGACGTGCATGCTTGCACATTGTCCATTTAGGTTAAATGTATTGGTTAACTGATGGTAGCTTTCCAGTTAACTGTATAGTTTATTTCATTAGGGTTTAGTAATAAATCTTGCATGCATTGCAAGACTGTAGTTGACTCAAGGTGATTTTAGGGTTCCCTACACCTTGATGTATATAAATAAGAGCTTTTGCTCATTTGTAATTAACTTTTGCAGAGAGAAATATATGTTGTGCCCACCTTGCCCTCAATATTGCTCGTTCTGTATCTGTTCATTTTACTATTATGATGAATTGTTATGCCACATAGGGTTTCATGCAATTATAATGGTGAATTCTTATCTATTTTGTGTTCAATAAACTTGTTCAGATTGAGATGATAGTTGTGCCACCTTGCCTTCAAGTAGAGAATCTGTACTGGGTTATCGTGTGATGTGTGTGAACAATAAACTTATTCGGATTGAGCTGATAGTTGTGCCACCTTGCCTTCAAGTTGAGAATCCGTACTTAGTTTATCGTATATTGTTGTTTCCAATAAACTTGTTTAGATTGAGCTGATAGATGTGCCACCTTGCCTTCAAGTTGAGAATCTATACTTGTTTATCGTCAGATAGTCAACCTTGCTCCATTTCCTCATGCTCTGTTTTCTTGAGGAAACTGGATAGATTTAAAGTAGTTAGCTTAGTTGTAGTTAATGATCTGCGAAACCAGAAAATCCTTAGCTGCAACGTTCTTGGTTTTCTTAACCTTGTGCCTCTTCCAACTGAGAACAAAAAGATAGGACTTAGATTACTTTTCTTTTCCATGCATTCCAGCACAACGAGGGAGCTTCCCCTCCTAATTTGAAGAGCACTCATTACGCAGTGTGCATAGCTGTCCGTACAAACTTGCACTCCAGAGGTGTTAGTTTTTACGCCAACAGTTTCAGAGACTACCAGTGGACACAAGGTTACAGATGGATTATAATGTCAGCAGGCTTGATGGCACAGATGGATATCACATCCATGAGAGTTTAGCGGAGGTTAGAGAGAGATGTTACGTAGCAGATGCTTCTAGTTATCCTCACCTCCTCATGATGGATGGACACGAGTTTGGTCTATATTGGGATCCAGGTGGAGACAGAGTTAGCACTATCGTTTGGGTGGGTCCCAATGCATTACTTCACCACTTCCGGTATGGTGGAGTTACGATCAATGTTGAGAGAATCTTGAATGATATTCACAGCATTCAAGAAGTTGTTACCAGCACCCATAACAGCCTTGATCTTCGTGACAGCAGTGATGAAACTGGGCATCAACATGAGAGGAAAATGATTACACCAGGAAGTGATGTTTCTACAGAGTTGTCACACGTTGGTACTCGAGATTCGGGTACTAATAATGCAATTCATGATGTCGGATCAGGCCACAGTAAGTCTGATTTTTCATATCAGACCGTAGGAAACCAATCAGAAAAGTTAATCAGGGGCAATGAATTCCGAGATTGTGAGTTAGGTGGAGGTGCAGATACCTTGGAAGAGGAAGTGTGCGAGGACACCGACAAAACGACAGCTTCAACAATATCGGTTGAGCCATCCTACAAGGTACATAACCGTAGTACCCCTGTTGAAATGGTGTGTGAAGTTGATAGCACACACGAGACTGCTTATCAGTTGGGGAGCAATGATGATTCGGCTTCATATCTTAGTACAGCTTCCAAATTAGAGAATTCGTATGGGAGTGATGAGTTCCAGGGTCCTCATCATGTGATAGGACAACTTAAGGCTGATGACAGTATGATTGCCATAGCCATAGAACATTTTGATGTTGCTCGTCAGATGTTGGCTTCTTTGAGTGGGGGCACTCCTATGACAGATGGGCACAATGATATTAGTCTCTCCTCTGCTAAGTTGCACGCACTTCGAGAGGCAGTTGGAATTATGAAACAACATTACCTACAGCTTCTTGCGGATAGAGATTTCCTTCTCGAGTGGGGTTACATTTGTCACAAAGCGTTGAAGGGGAAGGGAGAGGAGTTTGATGAGCTCACTGATGAGCTAGAGAGGACTATGGATTCTTTGAAGAGAACTCAATTGGCCCTTCAGGTGTCACAATCACGGGTTGAGGAGCTTACCGTGGTATCAAGATTGGCACCGTCGTCATTCTCTTCCGATACAGTTCAAGGTTCCACGGCAACTGTTGGCGAAGGGCATATGTCTACGGATTGTGGATGCGAGCAGGTTGAAGATGTGGTTACTACATCCTTCACGATTTCAGGTGCGGTTGTTACAAATGGGATGAGAGCCTTGGTGGAGAGTTGCGGAGAGCCATGTGTTGGACCTGGTCCTCCCGAGTTTAGTCCCATGACAGGTGATGCGGAACAGATTATGGATAGCTCTTGTGACATGGTAGTTGACTCACCAGGGAGTTATGTGTCGACCCGCAACACTATTATGTCTACTTCACAGGAGATATGCAGAGTAGCATCTAGTTGGGAGATCGGTTCTTGTGACGATTTGTTTCCTTCTCCTAGGAGCAAATCAATCTTTTCATCGCACACAGTTGATTATGATTGGCAGCTTGATGAGCCAATTCAGGAGTACAATTCAGTGTGTTGTTCCAGGGACTCAGAGACGGATGATCCAGATCAGCATGGAGGGATTGCGAAGTTCGTTAATAATCCCTTATTTGAGTTTGATGGTGCGTTGATCTATGATAATCCACTCTTCGAGTTGGAAGCCGATCACACTCCTGATACTAGTTTAGAGTTGAGCGATAATCACAGTGTTTGGGATCGTCCTAGTGCATCAGGATTCCAAACGGGGCTCATGGAGGAGTTTAATAGTGTGTACACAGTGAGGAATGCTTACAGTTTTGTCTTTGATCCACTTGTACATGATTTGTATTCGATGCACAATTCTAGGGCGCAGGGTGATTCTCTTGGTGCAGTCAGGGGAAGTAACTCATTATTGTGTCCAGAGTTACCATCTACAAAAGATGGGACTAAAGGCGGCAAGCACCCGACTCAGTTGTCTGCAGGGGATTACCTGCAAGGACGACAGTCCATATTCCATCATGCTAATATGTATCTGACAGGGTTTGCTACTTTAATGTCACAAGGATTTCATGCGGATACATGGTTACAGGGTGATTACGGTGTCACCGGACATGATGGTTTGATTAGCTATCACTTCCATGGGTGTTTTGGAGAGGCTGTAAAGAGATATTGTGTTGCGAATGTTTCTAGATATTTTTATCTCTTCATGACAGATGGATGTGACTTCAGGTTGTATTGGGATCCGGGTGGTGACAGTTCTAGCACTACAGTCTGGTTGGGTTCCGACAGGTTGCTTCACCATTTTCAGCGTGGTGAAGTTGTGATCAGAGTTGCGCAGCAGAAGTCAGAGGTTAACAGACATGGCAGACTTCCATTCTGGGTTTGGGACCCAGGGACTTTTTGCGTAGGTGTGTTTATGCTGGCGTGTCAGGAGGCAGTTAATGATGCATGGGACATTCCACAGTTCTTCTTTCAGGCCTTCCGAGGAGTGAGGTTTCTTCGCAGTAATGATTACTTGGGGACAAGCAATTTCAAGGAGGGCAGACTGTAATGTGCCCATTATTTCGAGAGCATCAGAGTCATTGGATTAGCCTATTATGTCGATCCTCGTAGGCTAATGGTTCTGGATAGAGGGTCACTTGAACAAGCACTTGGTCGGTAAAAGGAAGTATTGGTATCCGGAGTTTAGTGACGTGGTGAATTTGCACGTTTGGCGTGTTATTGGAGCTTAAGATATTGATCATCACCATTTATTTCACTTACTCAGGCTTAGGGACCATGTGTCTATTTTTTAAAGGGGTCACTTTATATTTTTCAGTTACTATTCATCACTAAAGTGAAAAAGAACATAACTTAAGTGAATAGTGCCATTTTAATGAATAGTGTTTTCAATGACAAATTATAAAAGGAGCTTGAGAAGTTCGACCTCTTTATGCTTGGATATGTTTGCTGATTGAAGTTTTGAAGTGTGGAGTTTGTGGAAGAGAGAAACTAGGGTTTCTCAATTTCAGCAGTGGGTAAGCCTGGTTTGGGGCTTGTAGTTAGGATTTGGCATCTTGAAGGTGTGAAAGACCACCCCAAAGTGCAGGTCTGAGTCTTGTGGCTTCGTGGGAGCCATATTTTGTTGATTGCAAGTGTTTGAAGACATCTACCGGAAGGGAAGTTGCTGTCAAAGTCTTCATTCGTCATCTTGAAGGTGTAACTACGAATTTATGAACATTTTGGGAGCTGATTATGAACCTATAGCCAGCCGCTTTGAAGTAAGGGTTTCAACATCCACAAGTAAGGAAAATGCCTCTTTCTTGAAGCTACTTTTACTCCTAAAGTGGGCGCCCATCATCCTAGAAGACATTTCCACGAAAAATTGGTAGGAGAAACTTGTATGTAATTTTGTATGAGCATTTTAATGGGCGCGGGTACTGTAGCAGTCACTATTCACAGTGAAGTTTGGCTGTAAGTAGAATTAAGACATAAGATGTATTGTCTCTCGAATTTGATGCTAGTTGTCTATGCCATGTAAGCTCTTATATCATGTAGAATGCATCTTAAAGGTCATTTTGAATCTTGCTTGAGTATCTCTTTGAATGTATGCAAGCCGTCCCATTATGTACTCTCTCTTGTAATGAAGAAAGTCTATTAATTATGAATTTGGGACTTCTTGTGTTATCAATTGAAGTTTAGTTCATTTCGGGTTCATATTACATGCATATGCTTGTTAAATTTATGTATATCATTGGCATTAATTCCCAAACACGAGAAACACAAAAAGAAAGACAAACACCAAACACTAATCAAACCTACAAGCACTGTGAAATCATAGCAGCAGAGTTTCGGTTCATCACAGTGGTATCAAAGCATATCACTACAATGGTAGCAGAGTGGTAGCAGAGTGGATCACCGGAGTGTCGGTTCATCACATGGGAGATCACAGGACACCTACCACCGGCAAGAAGAAACAAATCACACGAGGTCCGGAATCTAGAAGGAAGGAGCCTGTTCAGTCGGAACCTCCAAGAGTTGCAGTTGAATCAACCACGCCATTAGAGACACGTTCTCCAAGCATACAGGAGGTTTCTTTATTTGCTGATCAAAGAGATGCATTGAATCAGGTGCAAGCGGTACAGGAAAATAATCAACCACCACGGAGAGAATCAGTTGGCCAGAGCGTCAACGCACCTACTAGAGATGATCAGCAAGATGATGAGGGGACTACTACCGACCCTCAGTTTCAGCAAGAATTAGAGACGGCTTTGGAAGATGATGATGATATAGTTTCAGGAGATACTCAGCCACTTGAGGACGACGAGCCTCACCAGAATGATGTAGAAGTTGAACAAGTCCGTGAAGTAGAGGCACAAGAACAGCAGCCATTTGATATACAGTATACAGTACCTGATTGGCTCAAAGATAGGATGAGAAGAATCCCCAGCAAAGAGATTGATCCAGCAGTTGAAATGGAAGAGTTCTTGAACAGGATCAGCGCACCTCCACAGAAGAAGAGAGCAGGAAAGTTTTCAAAGATTTCTACTGAAGAGGATGGCTCTCGCACCCTTCACGTGGTTGATTGTGATCGAGATGAAGCAGTGCCAGAAAACTACGTGGTCACAACTTTGGAGTTAGGACGTCCCACAGGTGCCCAGATTGTAGAGTGTGATAACTCCTACCTCGCCCTCAAGGACAAATTATTTAAAAAGGAAGGAAAGTACAAGAAGTTGAAAAGAGAGCATAAGGCCTTGATAGGATATGTGCAGCAGCTGTCTCGTCCTCGTGGGCAGGAGATTCCAGTGATAGAACTTCTAGCGGAGATACCTAGAGAGTCAATCAGTGGCTTGTTGGAGTTAGGGAAGATGGCACAGGAGGTAGACAAGTGGGTCACGGGAGTTCGTGCTGAGACAGAAAAGTTTATGGAAGACCTTGCTCTTGCTTTTCAGCAGACTTCTAGTATTTTGGCATGAATGGAGTCAGTTGATCAGGCCTGGGGTGATGCTTCTGTCTATTAGAGCAAAGTTATTCAGCGTCTTGAGGCATTGAGACATGTTCCTTTGCGGTTGCTGATTGATGGAGGGGTCATTCAGGAGAATGACAGGTATGATTTTTCTAGATGGTATTCTTCAGCAATCACGAGACGTGGTTTCTTCGACGCAGCACAAGCGGATTCAACTAGAGTACGGAAGGCTATGGCCAATATCATTGATGGAGTCCAGAATACCTTTGAGGCCATATTTGCTAGGCGGTTGAATCCAGATGAGGTGACTAGTGATAATTTGAGGGGTAGGTTGGTGCCTTTCTTTTCAAAGGTGAAGACCTTCGTACAAGATGATTTTGAGAACACTTCCACTTTCTCCAGCTTGATCCAGAGCACACAAGATTCCCTAGTCGCTTGGAGAAAATCTTGTGCAAGGCATGAACAGTCTGTCACGGTGTTAGAGTTCCAGCTTGATTGCATTCCACCCATTTCAGTCCAAGAGGTTGAGGCTGTACTTGGCAGGTTTATTGAGTTTGCAGCCAGAGAGAAGGAGAACGGGAATGCACTACTGGACGATGATCTTCTAGAAGACTGATTATGGGCATTAATTGCCTTCACTATTTTGGGAGTGAGTGGGAATCTTTGATTCATTTAATGTACCACTCCCCATTCTGGCAGTTTTTACGGTTAGGGTTGAGGTGGCTTAATCTTAGCCACTCTTTTGATTGTAATCTTAGCCGTCCATTGGACTGGGCTATCTATAAAAGGGGGAGTCCCCCTCATTTGTAATTCATTAGAATTAGAATCAAAGCTAGAGATTAGAGTAGAGGCTAGAACAGAGAGGCATTTTGTTTGATAGCTTAGCATAGTGTGGAGAAGAAGGAAAGTTTTCCCTTTGAAAACTTTTGTAGAGATTGTTGTGTAAAACTTTCATGATAATAGATCTTTTCATTGATGGTGGAATTCGTCTTTGTCATGGATAGCTAGCAAGGTCTCTTCATCCTTTCGGATCCAAGTAGCATAAAGTAGCATAATTTTCATCTCATGCAAGTAGTTTACTTTGATGTGTGGTGTTTTATTGAGGTAGCTTCATTTCATTCCATACCACTAGCAGCTTGTTGATGACAAGTTCGCCTTGCGTGGTCTACTGGAAATTTATCTTGAGTTTAACTTCGATTGTGATTTGTATACTTATATGCGTCGTCCTAATGGTATATGTATGCTAAATTGTAATCTGAATATCTTTTGCTATCCCTTTGAAGATTGCACCAATTTTGCTGAAGCTGTTCGACGGGAGGCTAGGTGAAATTCGGTCGAAGTCTGCTGAAATCGAGCTCCACATGTCTTGCATTTAGGATAGAATTTAGAACTACCACTCCCTTATACTCATTTATTTTCAGTCTATTTCTGGTTAGCTTTAGGAAAATGTACTTATTGCCAAATCATCCACATTATACAACTCCCTTCCAATCATCCATTTACTGTTAACTACAAGAATCCTGAACAATTGTGTAAGTCCCCTCGTGAAAACAGCAATTCACATTAAACCAACTAAGGGTATTCTAAGTATTTCGGAACCTTGGAGTTGAACGTGCAAACTTTCTCGCAATCTTAGCGCACGGAATACTTTGATCAAGAGAGAATGGAGTAGCCTTCAGACTATTTTGTTCTGCTGATTGGTGCGGTCACGAAAATCACATCAACAGCCAGTTGATAATCCTTGGAGATTTTACAGCAAATGTAATCAACAGTTGTAAAGCCAAATACAGCAAATGTAATTGATAATTATAAAGCCAAATGAAGAATCCTTTCACCAGCATATGGCAAAATGGGAGCTTTCGAACAAGGCAAGGAAATCGGTCAAAAGATAGATTCAGCCCTTACTATTTTGTCTATTATCCTCCCACTTGAAATCAGTCAAAAGATAGATTCAGCCCTTACTAGTTTGGGGATCCATCAATTGAGTGCAGATTTTTGTCAGATCATGTTTTAACTGCTCCACTAGAGATGGATGAAAAATGTGAATGCACTTGGAAGGCACACAAACTGTTTGATAAAACCATTGACTGTAATCAATGCTGGAATTTTCAGACTATATAGTCACAAGAGAAGATTGCAAATCCCTTCAGCAGTTCTTAAATCTAATCCTGGAGATTTGATTTTGTGCCATCTTTTTTTTGTTGCTTCACGAAAAGATCTTAAATTTCCTGCAATGGATATATAGAAGACATATAATTGTCATGTTGTTGGTCCTTAAAGGTTAATGTGGAGACATGAAACTCTGAGAGTGTTTGGGTCCTCAACTCAGGCTGTCTGATTTTCTAAGCATAGCAATCCTCGTGCAATGTAATGTCCCCTGTTGAGGGAGTACCTGATTTTTACCCAATATTTAACAAATCTAATAATACAATTTATTTACAAGAGTATTCTTTCACTAAATTACACAATAGCAATGGAATTTAGGAAAATAACCATCAAACAAAATGATAATGTAACATGCACACTATAGCCAACCATATTAGGAACTTGAGGGGAAAAGCACAACGGAGCTCCAAAAGACTGTCCTCCACAACTAAGCCCAAGAGCGCCAAACAACCAACCAAGTCAATTCGACCCCTTGGCCCACAAGCAATCCAACTCAATGGGTGGTCTACTTAATTGAGGGAATCCGTACTCCTGCACCTCCCTCTTATGTTTCCTTGCCAAATTCCTAATATGATTGCTTTATGAAGATCAAATGAATAATTACTAATCCTAAGATTCTTGATGAATTAGCAAGTTAATTAAATAAATAAATATGTTCTTTACTAAATTCACAAACTAATGAGTAATAAATATTGAATTTAAATGTGGTATACCAACTACTGCAGAAATATAAAGTTTATTGTATCTTACTGCCTTATAATTCAAATTATCACTGCATTATAATTCTAATTTCTTAATGTCTTCTTATCCAGATCAGATTTTAATCTATCTTTGATGCCTCTTCCATTTGAAATGTTTCTCCTTTTATATCTTGTGTTGAGGAAGAGTTACATCCTTTCAACAGCTTCTTTTCCTTGGTGAGGGACACACCCCTCCATATCCCATCGTTTGCCTAAAAGCCTTTTTAATTATTAATCATGTCCCTTTTTAGAATTGACGCCCATATCAAATGTTAATTGATTAGTTTGTGTTTGCCAATAATCCTCTTTTATTAATTCCCATCGATGCCACCTTAATATTTCTGTAGTCAGTGATTAATTAATTTTGGGCAGGCTGCAATTAATATTTGGTCGGCGATTCATATTCCTTGGTCAGCGTTTCATATGGGGGGGAGCATGACAGTCCGCCTTTCCCAAGATTGCTTGTCCTCAAGCAACTTCAAATTTGAGTGATCAAATATTTCTACTCCTTCCCAAGTGGCGTCCTCCATAGGTAGACCCTTCCATTTTACCAGATATTCAAGAATAGTCTTTTTTCTTAGCTTCTTTTCTCACATATCAAGAATGTCTTTGGGTTCCAAAATCAACTTACCTTCATCATCGAGTGGGGGCAGTTTTGGACATGGAGTAATATGTTGTCCTAGTACCTTCTTGAGGCGAGACACATGGAAGACATTATGGATTCTGCTATTTGCCGGTAGTTCCAATTCGTAGGAAACCTCTCCTATCTGTCTTAAAATCTTATATGGCCCATAGAACCTTGGTTTGAGCTCTTGGCCCCACTTGCTTTGATTGACAATTGCTTATAGGGTTGCAAACTTAGAAAGATTAAGTCCCCAGCTTCGAATGTTCTTTCAATTCTCTTTCGATCAACATATATTTTTTGTTGATTTTGCGCTTGGTGCAAATTATATTTGAGTGTATTCATAATGTCTACATTTTGTTGCACTAAGTCGTTAGCTCTCGGTACTCGACTTCTAGTGAGGATTAAATTACCAAATGAAGTTGCCTCATACACATACAAGGCTTTGAAGGGACTCATTCCTATTCACATATGATAGGAAGTGTTATAACAATATTCCCTGAGGTGTAACCATTTGATCCATGCATTTTGCTGACTACTAACATAGTTTTGTAGATATCCCTCCAACTATTTGTTGACAATCTCCATCTGCCCATCGATTTGTGTAACTTGTATATGGGGTGAGCTATAAGCCTGCTAGTCTGAAAAGTTCTTGCTAGAACAAGCTAAGGAATCTACTATCCTTGTTGCTAACGATGTTTCTAGGTAAACCATGTAGTTTAAAAATCTCTTTGAAGCAAACATCGGCTACCAAAGGATCTCTATAGTCTATTGATACGGCAATGAAATATGCATACTTAGTCAAACGTTCTACCAACACATATATACAATCTTTGCCTTGCACCTTTGGAAGCCCTATTATAAAATCCATGGAAATACTTTCCTATTTTTGGTTTGGTATGGGTAGTGGTTGTAGTACGAACATGGGAAAGCTTTGTTCGGCTTTGTTTCTTTGGCACATCATACATTCTTGAAAATATTTTAAGACATCTTTCTTTAGCCCTTTCCAAGAATACTTCTCCCTTACTTGCTTATAGGTTTTATAATATCCTTGGTGTCCTACCAAGGGGTTGTCATGGTATTCTCAAATAATTTTTTCCTTCATTTTTGAGCCTGGTACTAGATATATCCTATCTTTGTATGGGATGAGTTCCTCCACCATTTGATATTCTTCATTTTGTAGATTTCCTTCGACAATTTCATTTGCCTTGGATCTTTCACACATTCAGTAATAATCGCATTCTTCCAATTAGCAGAAATGCTTGTTATGGAACATAAGTAGGGTTTGGGGGAAAGGGCATTAGGTACAATGTTGTTTTTTCCTTTCATATATTCTATGTCGAAGTCATAAGCTTGCAACTTGCTAACCCATTTTTGTAGTCGGTCGTTTAGATCTTTTTGATTTAGAAAAAACCTTAGGCTATTGTAATCAGTTTTAACAAGAAACTTTCCACAAACCAAATATTGTCTAAATTTGGCTAGGGCATGCATGATGGCCAACATTTCCTTATCATAAATGTAGTAATGCTTTTCGGTTTCTATAATCTTGCAACTTTCGAATGCAATTGGGTGTTTGTTTTGCATGAGTATTGGTCTGATGCCCTCGCCAGAAACATCAAATTCTAATTCAAAAGGTAATATAAAATTAGGAATGGCTAGAACGGGGTAAGAACTCATGATCTCCTTAAATCTTTCAAAAGCTTGATGAGCTTCTTCATTCCACGCAAAGGCTCCTTTTTTCGTTAAGTTAGTGAGTGGGGTGGTGATTTTTGAAAATCCCTTGACAAATCTTTTGTAGTAGTTGCATAAACCCAAAAAAAACCCTTAGGTGAGTTAGGGTTCTTGGTTTTGGCCATTCCCTTATAGCCTTTATCTTTTCTCCATCACACTTACCCCTTGTGCGTTGATTTTGTGTCCTAGGTATAGGATTTCTTCTAACCCAAATTCACATTTTGAGACTTTGGCATATAGTGGTTCTTGCTCAAGAATTCCTAGGACTTAATCAATATGCTTAAGGTGGTCTTCCTATGTTTTACTATAAATCAAAATGTCATCAAAAAATGCTAATAGGAACGAACTTAGTTATTTCCTGAATAAGTGATTCATACATGATTGGAAAGTCGCGGGGGCATTGGTTAAGCCAAAGGGTAGAAGTTAGAACCAAAAATTCAAAGTGACCAAAGTGGCATCTAAAGGCAGCCTTAGGCATATCTTCCTTCCTCATTCTAATTTGGTGATAGCTTGAATTACAAGTTCAGCTAATCTTCTAAGGATGAAAAACCTTGGAAATTTTTGGACGATTGGACGAAAACCCAACTCCTTCGGTGGGTCTACAACAGGATTCACATCGAGTTTAATTGATCAGCTTTTGGAGCTTCAAGGTGTAGTTGTTGTGGAGAGCGTTTTTCATGAAACTTTGTGTCTTCTTCGAAGACAAATTTCAAGGTTTATTCAATATTATTCGCAGTGACAAATCAGGTGGTATCTATTTACATTCAGTGGCAAACATTTCAGTTTATATTTGCAGGGTCTTGTGAATGCAATTATTTTAATATCGTTTGGGAGATCAGGGTATTTGGAATGGATTGTCAACTATAATATTTAATTGCCGTCTATATTTGTATGTATCTAAGCTCTTTGCGAGAGGTAGATATATTCAAAAATAACTAATATTCAGACATAAAGCTATTGTTATTAAAATATTAAATGTAATATTAATGGTCATCTTAGTTTTCATTAGTCTTTAGTTAACTAAGTTAGCTTTTAGTAACTGCTGATTACGATTTACTTTGTTTTACAATTTTTCCGCTTTTTAGCTTTAGTTTGCTTTAGATAATGATGGTTTCCTTTTAGAAACATCATCTTGTAATTTTCTTTATAAGAGCTTTTGTCTCCTTTTGTAAACAAGTAATTATGAATATCAATTATATTTTCATGGTATCAGAGCTCAAGCTTGAACCTGATTAGTTTTTCGAAATTTCTTAGATGTTTTTTTGTAGCCGATTTTTTTTTTTTTTTTTAATTTTAAGTTTTTTAATGAGCCAATTTTTTGGAAATTGAAGGGCGTTTTGAAGCCGATTTTTGAAGGGTTTGTTGCAAAAGATTTTTTCAAGAAATTTGAGGGTTTTCATGAAGTTTTCTGGTTCTTTTGTGCTCATGATTTCTGCTGTTTGTGGGCAGTTTTCTGTTTATGAAAAATCGATGGTTTGGCGGCTGTTTTCTGGACGATTTTGTATAATCGTGTTCTTTACTATTTCTAGGCGACTTTGATCAAAATCGTGATTTCATGGCAGCTTGAAGGGTTGATTTTTTGAGCCAGTTTTGACAGAATTTTCCTGGGAAAAAGAAAAATTTTGTAAAGAGTTTTTTGAATTTCTTTTCTAAAAAAATTTACTAAGTGTTGTTTTATGAAGATTTTTTTGATGATTTTTTCCTATCTAAAAAATCGTGGGTTGCTGCTAGGGTTTGCAAACCAATTTTTTGGGGAATTTTTTTCTCAACAAAAAATCATGCACCTGAAGATTTTAAAGAGTTTTTGAAAAAAATTCTATAAAAATTTTGCAATTCAAAAATTTTTTGAGGATTTTTTCTAAAAAATCTTACTTTTTTAGAGTTTTCGAAGGTTTTTCTGGAAAAATTTTACAGTTTGGGAGTTGTGCCAGCTGATTGTCCAGTGTTTTGCCAACTGATCATAGTGTGTAATGTCCCCTTCCAGTTGATATCTCTCAGATCTTTGATTAGCCTATTATGTGACCCTCGTAGGCTGATAGGGTGGATAGAGGGTCTGGTTGAGGCTTGGCTTGGCTTCAGTTGGCAGAATCATTTAGCTTGGCTTTCGTTCGGAGTCGTTTGGACATTATTTGCTTGACTTACTATTTTTAGTAAGTGGAGACACTCAGCGGAGCACCCCTGCTATTTTTAGCAGTATGGTTTGGTCATATGCAGATTCAATCACTTATCATCCAGCTTCAGACGGTTCGTTAATCGGACTTATTTTGAGAGAGATATTAATATTTATTTGTCAAAATTAGTATTAATTATTTTGAAGCTTATATTATAAAGTTATAATATTATTTAATATTATAACTTAAGTGATTATTTAAAGGGGGTCGACCATCATGAAGAAGGGGCCATTTTTAATTAATTATTTTAATTAAAAAGGGGCGTCCAACTATTGAATAATTAAAAGTGAAATTTCAAGTTTATTTTAAATGGTGCTTTTTGAGAGAAATCGACCCAACTGAGGAATTATAAGTTTCTTTGAGAGAAACTCAATTCATTATGTTATGAAATCGAATTTTTGCCAAGTACTTCTTCAGAGAACACAGCCTAGGGTTCCAGTTTTCATTATGCATTGGAGAACGAGCCATCTTCAATGTCTGCAATTCAGAGGCTGTGAAATACCAGCTGATTTATTGCTTGTCAAAGAAATAACTTCATCCAGAGGTTATTACAGAGCTTATTCAGAGATTACTATTTCAGAGTTTAAATTCAGAAATCATCAGGAGAAGAGAAAATTATTGGGCGATTGGTCTAGCTTCACATCTGGCATCATTCCAAAGGCCATACGGATTTATCTTGCTGGTTTAGGGCCGTACTTTCATATCTTGGAGGCTGTACTTTCTCTACAGGCTTGGACGCCTTGTCTTCTAGCTTTGGGTCTTCTCCAGTTTGGACGCCTAGCATCTCAGAGGCAGTTTGCATCATTTTCGAGGAAGGAGGAGAATGTACTGAGTTGGGCCGTACCATTTCATGCTTCATTATGGCGGCTGCAATCAGGTTTTTAGTTATTGAAATTTGCTTTGCTTTTTGGCTTGCATGCTAGGGTTTCAGTATTGTAATCATCTGGAAAATAATAATAAGCCTGTGTGCTAATTTCCCAAATCAATCTGCTTCAGTTTACTCTTCCAGTATTTTATTTAAATTATTTTAGAAATATTCTTTCAAAATCGCATTCTATATTTGCATACAAAAACACAAAAAAATCAAAAAACAAACAAAAAACAATTCAGTTTCCGGAACAGTGAGACCAGGGGTTTCTACATAGTGTTACCTCATTTTTTGTGCTTTGGAAAACGAAAGGGATGGCTGCTTTGTCCAACATCATGTTGGAAAGTACGCAGAGGTTCAATGGAAAGAGTTCTACTACCTAGAAGCAAAAGATACTCAAATTTTCGAGTGTCAGTGTGTAGATTTGGTTGTTCAGCAAGAAAAGATTGGTAATCACAAGGCGATTATGCTTCTTCAGATATCAATCACCGATGATATGTTTCCAGAAGATTATGGGTAGACTTAGTTTTTGTTCGTACAATGACCATTAAGGGAGGGTATTAAAATATTAAATGTAATATTAATGGTCATCTTAGTTTTAATTAGTCTTTAGTTAACTAAGTTAGCTTTTAGTAACTGTTGATTACGGTTTAGTTTGCTTTAGAATCTTTTCGCTTTTTAGCTTTAGTTTGCTTCAGATAACGATGGTTTCTTTTTAGAAACATCATCTTGTAATTTTCTTTATAAGAGCTTTCCTCTCCTTTTGTAAACAAGTAATTATGAACATCAATTATCTTTTCAATTGTCATCAGTCATGGTGATTGCATGTTATTAAGGGTTGAAATTCTAAATTGATCGAATATTTTAAGGATGCAAACAAGACAAAACTGCAGGTGCCAAAAAAGAAAAATTGGCTCTGACGTAGACATAAGACAAAATTGTATACAAGGCTATTATTTGAAGGGGGCTAACAATGTTTGGAAAGTAAAGTATTATCTAACTTAACTGTAGACATATGATATGAGAATATTATTTAGAAGTTACAATATAAATCGTAGACTTGTCCAATTCTCCCAACAGCGATATTCATGAGGAATATGGAGCCATCAAATTAAATATGATTTCCTTAACCAAAATCGCCGCCAAATTTTTGGAAGCATGAAAGTATGAATTGAAGGTCAATATATTAATTGAATGCGTCTAGAAAGAGGATCAAATGATCTTAGATCTTCATCACTACCTCCATTGCCGCCACTCAGTCAATATAAGGGATTGCATGGGATTGAACATTTTCCTTCAGCGTTGAGACAAAACAACTCCAACGGTTTGCAAGCAATATATGAGCATTGAATTTATTATTAAAGAGCATCAAGAATAAGGACCACCCATCGTAGCCAAGAGAAGCTATGATCAACAAAATGAATTGCGGCTATTCCTCATGGCACTACAGTATATAGTTGAAGGGAAAATCAACAATAACTTAAAGTCTTTGGTAGCGGTCCAATTTGGAGTTTGGGATGTAAAAGAGGTCAATAATCTTTGAGAAACCTATGTATTGGTGTTCAGAAATACATTCAATTATACTTTGTAATTTATAGGTAGCAATTAAATCCATTTGAGTTTTCAAACTCCAATCTATTTATATGCCTATGCAAATAAATTGGCACAGCTACGTCATTGTGAAGGCGAATTATACTGGCTATAAACATTTATAAGGGCAATTGAATGGTCTAGTTGGTCTATCAATCTGTACCTGAAGAGAATAAGTTTATGAGTGTGCAAAGCTTCAATATTTATCTATTCCTGAATTGATATGTAATGCCTGAATGTCATGTCCCCATTTTCGGAGTGATGACCATTCAGGAGGTTGGTTAGCCTATTAGCCATTCCCGTAGGCTAATCCAGTTGGATAGGGGATGAGTTGCTACATTTGATTATATTTTGGGCCATTGGAAAATAAAAGAAAATTAATAATATTATTTGGCCATGGAGAAATCAAAATATTACATTATTGAGCCTTTACAAAATAATATTACTCAAGTCACTTGACAAAAATAAATTATAAATTATAAAGTGACTTTAAGTGGGAAAAAAGTTTAAAAGGAAATTAAAATAAAATATTTATTTCCCAAAAGTGGACGCCTAGGGTTGGAGAGGAAATAATTTATTAAAAATCATTAATGAAGTGTTGGGGTCCAGAAGTGGTTTAGAAAATTTTTATATAAGGCCCTTTTTCTCCTCCAAGGCACTCATTCTTGATTTGACATATTTGAGATTTCTCCATTTTCAGCTGATCACTTCAGGTGCAGCCATTTTTGAGGATGAAAACCCGTAGAAATTTGTGGATTGGACAAAAAGCCAACTCCACATTGAGAGGTGGATTCATCCAGGATTCATCATTGAGCTTCTTTGTAGGTTTGGCTTTATTGGAGAGCTTCAACCAGCTAGGGTTTGAAGGAAAATATCATTCCAGCTAGGGTTTGAACTTTTATTTGCAAATTGAGTACAAAGAGTTCAGATCTGAAGATTATTGGCACATTTTCATCAACAAATGCATCGCTAGGGTTCAACAGTGTAGTCACCCATCCATGTTCAGTGGACCATTCATTATCATGAGAGATGGGTTCTTGTGAACCACTACGGTTGAATCCTGATAGCAATATCACAATTTGATATGCTGTGGAAAATACCTCCTACTTAGCAATTGATGAGCTAAAGGGGCTCTATAATGGATGGTTCATAAGGCACAACACTGCTAAAGGTTTTGCAAATGGGGTTGCAAGCTAAGTGGGATTAACCTTGGGGAAAACTCCCTAGTTAAGCGTGCTGGAGCTGGAGCAATACTAGGATGGGTGACCTCCCGAGAAGGCCCAGTGCTTCACCTCTGTGAGCATAACCTAGATGCAATGAGTGTTAAGTGGACCATTCATTATCATGAGAGATGGGTTCTTGTGAACCACTATTCATGAAACATGGGTCAACGAGTTTGACTCGTAAAACTACACGGTTGAATCCTGATAGCAATATCACAATTTAAATATTATTATAATTATAACCATTATAATATAATACTTTAAATATATGAACAATAAATTCAATTTGCAAATATGGGGCACCGGTCCCAGCTCAGTTGGTTAAGGTGTTCCCTATAGCAGGGCGCCCACCATGGGTTCGACTCTTCGACGCTCCCGTGGTACCGGTTGGTGTGTCCCGCCAGCACTGCCGGTCACGGTAAAAAGTTTACTGGCAGTGGGGGGTTATATGGGGGGCCGTGCTGCACCCGATTCCCCTCGTTGAAAAAAAAAAAAAAAATTCAATTTGCAAATATATTAATAAAATAAGATACAAATAATATATTTAATCACCCATATACTATGGGTTGCGAATAAACTCATAGAGAGCAGCGATTACATAAATTATAAAGGCCTCAATTGATAATAAGGAGGTAGCAGCAATTAATAAATAGCAAATACATTGCCTAAAGCAGCGATTGGGATTAATAAAGGGAGGTAGTGATTAATGCACAAAGGCTGTGATTCCACTTCTAAAAGGGCAGCGATCAAAGTAAGATCATTACTTAAGAGGGTAGAAACTATAATTAGCCAAGGGCAGTAATTAATAAAGAGGTACATCCTCGTAAGGGATACAATAGAACAAAGGGATGTGTCTCTAGTAAATAAATAGATGTGATTCTCTCCCACCATGGGAGGCAATGTTACAAGACTCAGACTCAGCAAACCGATTTTTGACTCAAACTCGAACTCGACGCAGACTTAGCAAATAGAAAAACCCAAGAAATTCAGAGATTTTTAAGGATTTAAAACTTGTTTCATGCACCCTTTAAAAATAAACCTTAAAAACATAACAACATCGTCAAATAGAAATTACTATGATCACATACACAAACATACATCAATCACATAAGTATAAACGCAAATTTTAGCTGAAGGAAATAACACATTTAGATATATAAATATTGTCAAATGTATACAAAACTCATAGAATATGAAATCCAAGGCATCAAAACAAATATCAAAACTAAAATACAAGTTGTCCAATGTATGAAATAAGATAATCCTTGATTATGGCTTTGACTATGAAAGATGCAGAGATTTGCAAAAGGGGATATGTAATTTGTAGGTTTTATGATCATGATCCATCATTGGCGTATTACATGCTTAGACCTATAGTTTGATGGGGGTTTGGGGGAAACACCCCAACGAGGTCAAGGGGCATTGCCCCTCGTGGGGGTCTGGGGGCAGCACCCCCAGTGGGGTCAAGGGGCACCACCCCTTACGGGGGTCTAGGGACATCGCCCCTCACGGGGTCCCCAGGCAATGCCCTGGGCACGCTCCCTCTCGTGATACAAGGCGAGGTTGAGAGGTGGAGCCCCCACCACCAAACCCAAATGAAGACCGTCAAAACCACACAGACCTTCATGGCGCACACCATTTTCATATTTTTTGTAAATCCTAGATGGGCATGTCAAAAACCAAACAAGCATTGAAATATTGTAAATTATTTTTAAAAAATTAATTAAAATTGCCGAGTCTGGGGATCGAGACTCGCCCAGACCTAGTGAGTTTGGCGAGTACTCGGCCCCCGAGTCTGCCAGGCTTGTTTACCCCTACTCGAACCACAACTCACGAGTACTCACCGAGTTTCTACGAGTCCTATAACTATGATGGGAGGTATAAAAAGGAACACAAATGAGTGGGGAGAGGCACCAATCATCAGGAATTATTTTGAGTATTGAAACATAAATCGAATAAGAGAATAGAGTTCTATCGACATCTACTAGAAGATCAAGCAATCTGCAACCTTGATATATCAATCAGATTAGAAATATCAGTAAAGCACAACAACGTTATTCAATTGTGGTATGCATGATAATAAGAAGATTAAGTATATATATATACAGTCTGTCTATATCTTATGATGGAATATATAGTCTATCAATTATTTGCGATGATAGTAGTTAATCTCTGTAATCATTTATTTATTTGAATCTCCTATAAGCGATCATGAAAGGGTTAGGGAGGAACCTCAATAAGGTCAGCAGGCACATCTTCCCCTTCTAAGTAGCCCACCTCATGTTGGAGTGTAGAAACCCCTGTTTCCCCTGTTTCTCGAATCTGACTGATTTTTGTTTGTTTTTGAAGTTTTTGGTTTTTTTGTGATTTTTGAGCATAAAAGAATAATGCGATTTTTGCAATAATTGAATAATAAATTCAATAAAAATAAATCAACTCTGAAAACGATAGATTCTAGTGCTAATACGGATGCCAGTCTTTTCATAAATCTTCTGAGACGATTACAATAAGGATCTACTAACATGCAATATAAAAAGCAAAGATTTTATTTGAAAACCTGGAGATTGCAGCAATCTGGAAATGGACCAGAACTGGTACGGCTGCATTAAATTCTTCCTTCTCCCTCTGTCTCGTGGTTGCAGACTGCTCCAGACAGTAAGGCGCCTTCAATGATGAAGATTGAAAGCCTGAATGAAAGGCGTTTTGCTTGCCCTTGAAGATTCACCCCTTTTATGGATGGTACGGCCTGGTACTGTACAGTACGGCCCTGAAAGCAGCAGCAAATAATAAATAAAAGAGTACGGCTATCCTCTGGAACTCCAAATCTGAAATAAATGTGCGCCTTAATTGGATAATTCCTCTGTGAATGAATTGCTAGTTGAAACCCTGAATATTTAAATAACTCTGAAGCTCTGTAATTTCTTCTGGATGAAGAAATCTCTTATCTGGCACTAAATCAGGTGATATCTCACACCCTCTGAACTGCTTTCACTGGAGATGGCCCGTTCCCCAATGCATTCGAGACTGAAACCCTAAAGCTTCCGTTCTCTGACGAAGACTTGATCAATTTTCAATTCACAATAGACATAATGGCTCGAATTCCAAGGCAAATGCACTATATCCTTGAGAAGTGCGAATTCCACAATAATAGGGATCATTAAAATTCTGTTGTACCCAAAACCAAAATTTTTGCTTCACTAAGGCATTTTGGCTTAATTGAGTCTTAATCTTGTTAAAGTGTTGTCAAATGGTCGTTTTTGGGGTTTTCAGTTATGGAGTTGGTGTCAGTGTCATGTTAGTCTGTTGCTGAAAAGATTTAAGAAAAGTGAAAATCTGAACGAAAATATCAAAATTTTCTCTCTAGAGAAGGGAGCACTTTCTTAAATGGGCGCCCTATCTTTTAGGGGTCCAGATCCTATTTTTAGGGTTTGTCACCTCCAGCAAACATTCGTCCGGTATCACATCAGCTTCACAGTGAGCTATCAAGCCTGTCAAACGGACCTGTTTTGAGCAAGTTGTGGTGGATACAGTGCAAAACAAGACGAAAGTGAAAATTGACTAACACTGGTAAAAAGCGCAGCTTTTGGAAATGGCGCCCTTGTTTTTGAGGTGCCAAATGAAGGTTTTTGGCTAAATGTCGTCCAAGATGTTTGTCTCACGTTTGTTCGAGCTTCGCGACGCATCCGTCAGTGGGTGAATCTGAGTTGCTGAAGTGCTTGAACCTGAGGTCGAACATAGGGTCAAATCTTAGTCAGAATATCAAAGGAAAAAGCAAAAGAGCACATTTTGGGAAAGGCGCCTGAGCTTTTCAGGTCTTTAATGCTTTCTTTCTGATGATATCAGATGTTCAATGTGTCCGTGTTACGCTCAGCTTTCTGTTGCCTGTTTTCGCCGGATCAGAAGATGACTCAGCAGCTTGCAGTCGGAGTTTTTGTATTATTTTAGTCATTTCCAGAAATGGCTAAGTCTGGGATGAAAAGAGCAACTTTTGAAAAAGGCGCCCTAGTTTTTCACCCCTCAGATGTTTTCTTGGGAAATGTGCCTTTGCAGCTGTTATGCAGAATGAGGTCAGCTCCGCAGTGAACCTGAGATCCAGTCCTGAAAGTTGGTAAAACAGAAGTTATGAAGGATTTATTTTCGTACGAAATGCAGAAGTCAAAATTTGACTAAGTCTGAGGGAAAGCGCAACTTTTGGAAAAGGCGCTTGGATTTTTGAGCCTTCAGATGACAGTTTTATGACGTACAGTCCCAAGATATCTTTTGATCAGTTTTTACTAAGCTTTGCAATGCACCTGTCAGCCAGCTAATCGGAGAAGTCAGTCAACCGGTGTCAGAGGATGAACAGAGGTTCCGGCGGAGGTTTTAGCTTAAATTTTCATGAAATTTGGCTAAGTCTGGAATTCGCCTTAAGAGGTCAAAGTTGAATTTTCGAAAGTGAGTTGAATGGACGCCTTAACTGGAGTTCTGACTGCAGTTAGACTAAACGATTTCTGGGTTGTCATCTTCAGTTCATATGTTGGCATGTGGAGTGATCTTTCAGTTCACATGTCGAGTTAACTAGTTTGCATGTTCAGTTAACTATCTTGCATGTCGAGTTAACTTGATTGCATGTTCAGTTAACTGAAGATTATCACTGAATGTCAACTGGAGTTCACATGCATGGCGAATTTGGTCAAAATTGTGAAGTTTTTAGTAAAGATGGCGTTTCATTAAGTGTTAACTGAAGTTCAAAAAGGGACGCCATATTTTGATGAAGCATTAATTTGTGAAGCATGAAGCATTAGATTTGTGAAGTATGGCGCATGAAGTTGTTAACTTCAGTCATGAAAAGGGTCGCCATATTTAGGTTTAAATGATGAATCATAATTTGTGAAGCTACGCCTTTTTTTAAGGAATGGCAACTTTAGTTCCAAAAGGGTTGCTATATTTAGATTTTATTGATTAAAGCATGTGAAGTTGGCGCATTTTTGAAGGCCAACTGAAGTTCCAAAAGGGTCGCTATTTTTAGAACATATTTATTGCATGAAGATGGCGAATTCCTCATCTCATTCAAGATTGCTAACTGAAGTTATCAAAAGGGTCGCCTTAGGTTAAATTTGTGAATCCAAAGCAAATTTGAAGTTGGCGAACTTGATAAAGATTGTTAACTGAAGACAAAATCGCATGGTTTAGTGGAACTGAAGACTTGAAAGGGTAACCCTAATGCATGACTATTTATTTAGCATATTCGAGTTTTAGTTAACTGAAATGGGGTCCAATTAGAAGCCAAGCGCACCTTTCAAGCATTCTTTGCTTAGTGCGAATTTTCTATGATGAAAATCTATATATTTCAAGCATGGCGTCCATTATTTCATCATCTTTTGCTCCGAAGCTCTTATTCTTTTTGAGCGACCAGCAAGCTTAAGGTGATTCAGGTGTCCGTTTTCAGCGTTCTTCGAAGCAACGAGTTCAGATTGTTCAGAGGAAGGCGATTCTAGACTTTATTTTCAATTTGCATGCAGGTTTTATCAAATTCCAGAGAAGAGATTTGAAGATTTTTCAGAAGAAAACAAGCAAAACTTTCTATCTTCTGTCTTATTTCTTCTATTTCTCACCTTAGGTACTTTCTTCGCATGTCAAAGAAATTCAATACACATTCAGAATCTGATCATCAGGGTTCGCATATTTCAGCATTTGCAGCGAGACCCACGTCTTAGATTTTTTTGAGAAAATCGCCCCTTGCCTTCATTCTGAAGCTCTGTGCCTTTTTCCAAGA
The DNA here is from genome assembly GCA_007258455.2 of Sequoia sempervirens. Classification (NCBI taxonomy): domain Eukaryota; kingdom Viridiplantae; phylum Streptophyta; class Pinopsida; order Cupressales; family Cupressaceae; genus Sequoia; species Sequoia sempervirens. The sequence goes on from VDFB02385714.1 coordinate 26,190, forward strand.
ATCTCTTTGCATGTGGGCTTAAATCACATTTTTTCAAGAATCTAGCTATCTGGGTTTGTTCAGAATTCAGTTGTGCACAAAACCCATGTTCCAGAAAAACTTCGAAAATTTCTTCTGTCAGAGGCTATTTTTAGCTTTGTCAAGAGGTTTTCAGAAAGTTCTTCAAGTATATTCGACTTTACAGTCAAAAGTCATCATTTTCAAAATGCAGTTCAATCTCATTGATTACAAGGTGAAATCAGCTCTTACACATAATTTCATCAAAACGTCAGATACAGACCTAAATCATGTTTATCCAGTGGTCAATCTGAGCAGTTTGGAAGGTGTTAGCAGCAATTCGATGACAAATCTTGAGCGTTCTGGGTTGCTGGCAGCGGCATCCATTCCTGTTTCTATCTTCGATCTTGAGTTTGTACTTGCTTGCATCAAGCATTATGACTCGTCTTCACGACAGATCAGATCGGCAAATGGCAGGGTTGTTTGCAGTCTTAATCCGAAGGACATAGAGAAATGTTTTGCTATTCTCCTCGTTCAGATAACTTCACTGTGGTTCTTGAGGCTTGTGAGAAGATATGGAATGCTGATCAACAACGTTCACAGAGAAAAGTTGCTCAGAAATGGTTGACAGTTCAGAAGACTAATTTGCCTAAGAAGGTTGGTCGCGGTGAATTCAAAGAAGAAGTTGCTGTTTTGATAACTTTACTTAACCGAGTTACTGGTCAATCAGATGCTAGCACTTTTCGTCCATGGATGTTCTACTTGATTACCAGAATTCTTGATGGTACAGAGCGTTTTGATTGGGCTATGCTGATTAGTGATTGCTTACATCAGCAAATTACTAACTTTCTCAAGTATCATGAGTTTCATATGATATCCTACTTGGTTTATTTGGTTGCTTTTCAAGGTAGCTACAGGTTTCTTAAAACCAATGGCACTCTCAGTGTTCAGCGTGTTCATGAGTACTATCATCAGTTGGAGTTTTCTCAATCCGAGCAAGACTTTCAAGCAGTAAATGATCACTTTTCTATGAGAACCGTGAGAGATCTTGATGATGAGATGCACATTCGTATTTCCACCAAGGCTAAATCAGCAATGGAAACTTGGGCGGATTGGTTTATCCAGTTCCCTACTTTCACATATATCTGAGTTTATGGATATGTTGGAGAGCCCCTGATGTTACCGAGATTCCCTTCAGATAAGCTCATTTTTATGGAGTTCCTTAGACAGATGCAGCACGTTCATTTCTTTCTTCGTAGTCGTCATAAGACTGCAGCTAATTTTCCATTCACATTGGGAATTTTCACATGTGATGCTGCAACAGATGCCAGGCATATGTCTACTAAGATTGAAAGGTTCAAACTCAAGCCTTGAAGGTGAATCTATGGCGCCCAAGTTGGAGAATGTTTCAGTGATTGCAGCTAGTTTGAGAAAGGCGACTGAAGAATGTAAAGATGGCATGCATACAATTACAGAAAGTGGCAGAGAACTAAAGAGACAGACTGTTGTTTTGAGCAGCTTCAAAGTGCCAGATGACAGAGAGATCGATGAGTTCTTGGTCGAAGTGTTAGACCGAGTTGACATGGAGTGATCTGCCAGTTCGAACGTGCAGTTAATTTCAAGGGTTGAGTCCTAAGCAGCAGTTAACTTGACTTCCAGTCTTCAGTTCACTTGCTGACTTAACACATGCTTATCTCATCCTTGGAATTATCAACACAGGAGTTAGGGTTAGGGTTTCCAGTTAACTGAAGGTAGTGTCCAGTTAACTTTGCTTTAAATAAGGGCGTGCATGCTTGCACATGGTCCATTTAGGTTATTTGTACCGATTAACGATGGTAGCTTTCCAGTTAACTGTATAGTTTACTTCATTAGGGTTTACGCATAACTTGCATGCATTGCAAGAGTGAACTCAAGGTGATTTTAGGGTTACCTACACCTTGATGTATATAAATAAGAGCTTTTGCTCATTTGTAATTAACTTTTGCTTGAGAGAGAAATATATGCTGCGCCTACCTTGCCCTCAATATTGCTCTTTTGGTATTTGTTCATGCGTCTTTGCTATTACAGTTAATTGTTATGCCACATAGGGTTTCATGCAATTGTGATAGTGGATTCTTTCCATAGTTTAGATAAATCTGTCTTGTGAATCTTTTGTCATTATTGATCAAGCGTTATGCCACATAGGGTTTTGTGAGATTGTGATGATAAATCTGTTTTGTGAAGTCTTTACTGTTATGATCAAGTGTTATGCCACATAGGGTTCCATAAGGTTGTCATGGTAAATACTTCCCTTAGTTTAGATAAATCTGTTTTGTGAATCTTTTATCATTTTAATCGAGTGTTATGCCACATAGGGTTTCATAAGATTGTGATGATAAATCTGTTTTGCGAGTCTTTACTATTATAATCAAGTGTTATGCCACATAGGGTTTCATAAGATTATCATGGTAAATTCTTAAATCTGTTTTGTGCCAATAAACTTGTTCAGATTGAGATGATAGTTGCGCCACCTTGCCTTCAAGTAGAGAATCTAAACACGTTTATCGTCTGATAGTCATAACCTTGCTCCGTTTTCTCATGCTCTGTTTTCTTGAGGGAACTGGATAGAATTTAAGTTATTAAGTTTATTTGTAGTTAGTGAATCTGCGAAACCAGAGAAAACTCAGCTGCAACGTATTAGTTTTCAAGAAAGCCTTGTACCTCTACAACTGAAACAAAAAGACAAGAATTAGTTTAGTTTATTTCCCTTTGCAGGTATTTTTGTAAAGCACAACGAGGGAGCTTCCCCTCCTAATTTGAAGAGCACTCATTGCGTAGTGTACATAGGCTGTTCGTAGCAACTCTTACTCCAGAGGTGTTAGTTGTTACGCCAACAAATTCGACTTCTTATTCTTTTTAATATTTCAATAGTCCTCAATGTAATTTTTGATTATAAAATATAATCAAAATGGCCCCTCCCTGATGATGGCAACCCCCTTTACAGAAATCACTTAAGTTATAATAAAATATTATAACTTTATATTATAATGCCCCAATAATTAATATTTAATTAAATCACTTAAATATTAATATCTCGCTCAATATTCACCCGATGCTCGAGCCGTCTGAAGCTGACGAAAGAGGAAGTGATTCTGAACATGATCCATCCATACTGCTAAAAATAGCAGGGGTCCCACGTTGACTGCCAATAACTGCTAAAAATAGCAACTTAGCAAGAAGTGTCCGAACGAGCCCGAACGAAAGCCAACTGATCAAACTCTGCCAACTGAAACTGAGCCAAGCTCCAACATGACCCTCTATCCAGTCTATCAGCCTACGAGGGTCGCATGATAGGCTAATCCTGTGCTCGGAAAGATGTCAACGAGAAGGGGACATGACATGGAGCAACAAGAGTTCCTGCCACTTGGGGCCAAGAGGTCGAGTATGAATACTCTGCACTCTTGGGCTTAGACGAGGTGAAGTTAGGGCACCTTATTGAGGAGTAATAAGTCTTCCCCTTCTATGTAGCTCAACTCATGCTATATGGACAAGAGTCCTGCCCCTTGGGGCCAAGCGGTCAAGTATGTTACTCCGCGCTCTTGGGCTTAGATGTGGTGAAGTTAGAGCACCCTAACATGCTTCCTCTCCAACCCCATCATGGTGGACTATGGGAATAGCACTATTGATTTTTGATTTCTTAAATAATCTATTCAAATGGGTTGAAATAATTGATAATATATATGCATTATATGTACCCTAACTCTTATTGAATCATTGGTACAATTAAATGTTATCTAACATGATTGCAGGACCTAATCCAGGATTTTAGCTAAAGACATGTTTATTGGTAAAGTTAAAATCTAACTATATTACACCTCTTGTTTCAATTGAACTTGTGACTCTAGGGAAAAATCACGGGTAATCCCAAAAAGGGGACATTACAATTGGTATCAGAGCTTTAATCCTGCCAGCCTAGGGACAAACCAACTTTAACCACCATTCAATTAGAATTAACTATTCATCCTTCTTCTTAAGTAGGCCAATAATGCATTTCTATATGCGTGTGTTTTTCATGAGTATACTTTGCGACTTACGTGTATTCATGTGTATACTTTGTGACTTACATGTACTCGTCTATACTTCGTGACTTACATGCATTCATGTGTATACTTTGCGACTACGTGTATTCATGAGTATACTTTGTGGCTTATGTGTATTCATGTGTATACTTTGTGACTTACATGTATTCATGTGTATACTTTGTGACTTACGTGTACTCATGTGTATACTTCGTGACTTACATGTATTCATGCGACTTACGTGTATTCATGTGTATACCTTGTGACTTACATGTATTCATGTGTATACTGTGACTTACAAGTATTCATACTTCATGACTTACATGTATTTATGTGCATGCTTCGTGCCTTATGTGCGGGATATGTCTTCAACAAGATTACTCTATGTGTTTTTATGATTACTTTATGCTTAAAAATTATGAAAGTGTTAAAAACATTATTTGTCAAAATACTTCTCGGCTTGAGAAGCACTAACAAATTAACTTATCTAAAATTGAATTATTATTGTATCCAAATGCAATAATAAAGAGTTGTAACTATTGAAGTGGAAGGTGTGCCTCCCTCAAACTTGTGATATACAAGGGAGAGCATTTCATGTGAGAAAGACATCCATAACATCATTGAAGAATTCAATTGAGAATAGAACCTTAACCAATTTAGCAAATGAATTAATTTAGGTTCTCACGAATAGTGATGATGTAAGAAAGCTTTTGACTCCTAATGTGAGAAAGGTTGTGACACCTAATATGAAAGGTTGTGACTCTTCAAATGAAAGATTGTGACTCTTCAAAGGCGAAAAGTTGTGACCCTTCAAATGTGAAAGACTATGACTCCTTTATAATGAAGGGTGGTGACTCATTTATTGTGAAGGGTGGTGACTCCTTCAAGAAATGGATATAAAGGAATAAATCTATCCACTGGATTCACCCCACCACCAACATATGCCCCAGGAAAGTAAACCCAAAATCAAGACTAAAACAAGTATTAAAACCTAACTAAGTACAGAACGTGATTGTACATGATTGGTCACTATGTCAAGCTTTTTAGGAATATTGAATAGTCAAGATCATAAATTGTGTTAAGATAAACCTTTCACACAAACAATTAGGGTCAGTAAACGTATTCCTAACATCATAAGGTATCTATTTTATGATAAGAATTATCATAGGATATACTCGTACCCGCAATACATAGCATAGCTATTCCATGTATGGTTTCTATTGCAACTAGGGAAAAGAGAATTAGTAAGGTAGATAATATCATTTATAGTATATCACCATAGTGTCCCTTGCTTTGCATCTGGGTGAGGGGAAACCAACATTAAACATCACCATTAAGATCATAGATGTGTGTGATGCTTCTAATCCTCATCTTAATATGTGGAAAACTGCCAAAGATTGTTTGAAAAATCTAAGGTCTCTGAAAATTCACCTATTACTTTACACATGCATATCCCCCAACAATCACAATCCTCAAGATCTCCTAAATTGCTGAAAAGTCTCAAAGCCTCTTCATTAACAAGATTTATGCACTAAAAATAAGTAAACACCCAAACAATCATCCATGCCAAACACAATATTTTCAAGCAAAAGTAATGAAGATAACTCAACTCTTTAGGAACTTGTGATATAGAGAATATTTGACATAATTTCGTCCTAGGCTCTTCTCCTCCTAAGTCATTTTTCTTGCTCTACACCCATGAATTAAGGTCAAGGACATCAATATTAAGTCTATTATGGATCCATAACCCACAAATCCCAAGATCATTTTTCACCTCACTAGGTGGAATAAGACAATACTTCCCTAAGAAATGGAAATCATCCTTGTGTTAAACATGGGGATATGTCAAATCTTTACAAGAGAAGTGACAACCTCCAATTGATATGAAAATGGGATGTTAGTGTCAAATCTATAAATTCAAATTCTATGAAATATTTTAAGACTTTTGTACATCCCATAATTTGTACTTGGGGATTATCTAGGGAATATATACTTAGAAGGTTATAACATGTTATTAATGAGTCTATGATGAAATGATCTATGTTGGAAAATGTTTGGACTAGGCTAAAACCACCTATTTTAGATTACACCTTCATTAGAATCAATCTTGTCTCAAGCCCTGTTTGAATGTTTATGTGAAATAAGATACTTTATTTAAGAGAAAATTGTACTTGTTCCCATTTGATTGTGTAGAAAAAGAGGACACCTAGATTCTTTTACTCAAAATATAAAACTGACTATACACAACAGAGTGAGATATTGATATTCACACCATAATCCATCATGATGAAGGATGCAACATTTTTCTATCATTGTAAATTTCAACAAGAGGTAATGAAGAATTTGTATCATTGCCTAGGATCCTTGTGGTGATGAAATGAGAGAAAACCTGTCTTAAGTAACAAGTCTTCCCAATTTCCAACCCTAGATTTTATTGTTGAGAGTTATTGAGGCATAGTAGTACATGAATCGGGAGAATATCGGACAATAAATCATCCTCATACTTTAGAGGATGGTATTAACCTTTACTAGTAACTAAGTTGAGACAAGTATAATAACAACTACTATCAAAAGACATCAGTGTAGTATAAAGGGGGACATAATCAAACTTTATCAAGGCATTGCAGCAAAAACCAATCACATCACAAGAAGGAACAATGTCTAAAAATTACAAATCTAGGAAGTTAATTTGGGATTCGGGCATTGGCAAAAATGATTAAGTGACAAACTAAAATTGCTTGAGGACAAGAAATCTTGGGCGAGGTGGAATGTCATGCCCTCGAAATTGCAACGCTAAAGTATAAAGTGTTGAAATGCAAATAAGTAAACAAAATAAATAACAATATAAATATAAGTATAACAATTTAAATATTATTATAATTATAACCATTATAATATAATACTATAAATATAAAAAAAATATATATGAACAATTAATTCAATTTGTAAATATATTAAAAAAATAAGATACAGATAATATATTTAATCACCCATATAGTATGGGTTGCGAATAAACTCATAGAGAGCAGCGATTACATTAAATTATAAAGGCCTCAATTGATAATAAGGAGGCAGCAGCAATTAATAAATATCAAACAGCAAATACATTGCCTAAAGCAGCGATTGGGATTAATAAAGGGAAGCAGCGATTAATGCACAAAGGCTGTGATTTCATTTCTAAAAGGGCAGCAATCAATGTAAGATCATCACTTAAGAGGGCAGAAATTGTAATTAGCCAAGGGCAGTAATTAATAAAGAGGTGCATCCCTTGTAAGGGATACAATAGAAAAAGGGATGTGTCTCTTGTAAATAAATAGATGTGACTCTCCCCCACCATTAGACGTATAAGAGGGAACACAAATGAGGGAGAGGCACCAATCATCAGGAATTATTCTGAGTAATGAAACAAAAATCGAATAGGAGAATAGAGCTCTATCAACATCTACTAGAAGATCAAGCAATCTCCAACCCTGATATATCAATCAGATTAGAAATATCAGTAAACTACAGCAGCGTTATTCAATTGTGGTATGAAAGATAATAAGAAGATTGAGTGTGTGTGTGTGTGTGTGTTATATTAGTTTGTCTATATCTTATAATGGAATATATAGTCTATCAATTCTTTGTGATGATAGTAGTTCTCTGTAATCATTTATTTATTTGAATCTCCTATAAGCGATCATGAAAGGTTTAGGGAGGAACCTCAATAAGGTTAGCAAGCGCATCTTCCCCTTCTAACTAGCCCACCTCATGTTGGACCAATAAAAGTTCCTGCCACTTGGGGCCAAGAGGTCGAGTATGGATACTCTACAATCTTGGGCTTAGACGAGGTGAAGTTAGGGCATCTTATTAAGGAGTAATGATTAAGGGATGAAAGTGCATCTTCCCCTTCTAAGTAGCTCACCTTACACTAGATGGACAAGAGTCCTACCCCTTGGGGCCAAAGGGTTGAGTATGGTTACTCCGTGCTCTTGGACTTAGATGTGGTGAAGTTAGGGAACCTTAACATGCTTCCTCTCCAACCCCATCATAGTGGACTATGGGAATAGAACTATTGATTCTCGATTGCTTAAATAATCTATTCAAATGCGTTGAAATAATTGATAATATATATGCATTATATGTACCCTAACTCTTATTGAATCATTGGAAGAATTATATGTTATCCAACATAATTGTAGGACCTAATCCAGGGTTTTAGCTAAAGACATGTTTATTGGTAAAGCTAAAATCTAACTATATTACACCTCTTGCTTCAATTGAACTTGTGACTCTAGGGCAAAATCAAGGGAAATCCCAAAAAGGGGACATTACATAGCCTACAAGGAATAAAGATAGGCTTTGGGTCCTCTGATTTGACTCAATTCGAGAAAGAGAATGTAATGTCCCCCGTTCTAGCTCTCATTGTATGATGTTGTCGTTAGCCTATTTATCCTTGGTTCTGTAGGCTAACTAGGGTTTTTAAGGAATCTTGAGGGTTTTTGGCCTAGGCAACTTTTGTTGCAAGTCAATCTGGGGCATCTGGAGGCAATTTTGGTATACTTACTATTTTTAGTAAGTCATTAATGCTATTAATAGTAATTCATCAAGTGGGTCGTGATCTCTAGTGACAATGCCTTTTCAATGGAAAGTTGATTATTATTGTCAAATGATTTCAGTTCCATTAGTTTAATTCATCTCCGCATTAATAAAGTTTAATTATAAAGTTAAATCCAATTATTTGACTTTATTAATGTGAGTCTAAAGTTAAGTGGGAAAATGAATAGTAAAAGGGACTCCTTATTTTAAAATACATGAGACATCAAAAAGGAAAAAAGGAAGTTTATGTTTATCCCACATTGGTTAAAAGTGTGAATGAGCTCTTATGAGGAGCTACAAAAAGTGTTGCAAGGGCTCATTTTTAGCATGCTTGGTTTATGCTTGATTATTATTTTCTCTTGGAGAATTCTGGGAAGCTTTGGCTTTCAACAGGTTTGAGGATAGAAACCCTCGAGCTTGGAGGTAGTGGACGGAAACCCATTGTCTATTGGAGATATTACTCAGATGTCTCACTTTGTGCTTCAATTTCATACTTCTGGTCATTCAATCCGACTGTAAGTTCTGTGGCTATGATTGGATATTTCTATTGTATTTTCCACTGAAGATTTCAAAGGAATATTCATATTTAATTTTAGATCTTTATTTCAGTTTGATATTATATGATTTTCAGTATAATTTGTTGGATAAATAGAAATCAGTTTGCATGCAAATTGTTTGTTACATTTTTTTTGGAACATTTGGAAAAATTGAGGCAAAAATCCATAGGGGATGTTTCAGTGGTAACAGAGCCAAAAAATTTGCTAGCCTGTGAGGTCTTTATGAGTGACAGAGACATGTTGTGACCTTTTCACACATCGCCCCATTGCAAATGGGGACCCCCAGTAGTTTGCTTCTTTTTAGGGTTTCGCCTCTGCGCAACAATTTCATAAGGTCATTGCTTTGAGAGTTTTCAAGTAAGAGTTTTGAGTTATCACCTGAGCCAAGTAGAGAATTCAAGCCCGAAACAGTGCCTAAATGTCATAGAAGTGCTTAGAAGGTCCGAAAGACGAGGATCACCTGTGCTTTGAGTAAATTCTGACACTTCTTATTTTTTAGGGAATTTTGCTTTTTTGGCTTTTTTTCATTTTTGGCTTTTTTGGACCAATCTGGGATCCCTATTTTTTAGGGATTTCTCTTTTTCTATTTTTATAAATTTCTATTTTTAGAAAGTCAACCCTAGTCATGGAGTCAACATTTCCATTTTTAGAATCATAATCAGGCCACCAGATGTAAAAAATTCGAAAAATCAAGCAAAAATCAATGAAAAATCAAGAAAAGCATAGAAAAGCAATGGAAAATCTGGAAAAAACAAGAGGAAAAAGCATATGGCGAAGAGGCAAGCATGAAATCCATGGCGATCAAAGAAAAAAAAATGGTATAAGTCTGAAATTCGCCCATGGAGAATGGCAAAGATTCTCCAAAGTCCGTCATAGAGGAGATGAGGAATGGCAAGAACTTCTTGAAGTCTGCCCCAGCACTTGGAAGGAAATGGCAAGCATCATGGAAAGTCAGCCCTTGCACTTAGAATGGATGGCATAAAGAGTGGAAAGTCCGCTCAAGCATAAAGGAAAAAGTGTCTTGAAGTCCGCCCAGCCTAGAGCAAGGAAGAAATCTCATAAAATTGACTAAGTATAGATGCCTTGCCTATGTAAGGCTACCTTGGGGAGAAAAATTTCATGAAGTTGGCTAAGTGTGAAAAGAAAAATACGTATGGAAAAGAAGTTCCAAAGTTCATTTATACAATTTATTGAATGGGTTACATTTATATGAAATGATTCTATCTTGTGGCAAAGAAACTACTACGAAACAAGACACAAAAAAAAAAAGGAAACCATACAGAAAAACAAAACAAGAACGTTTACCAACAGATAGTACTTGCAAATGAAGTGTTTATCAAAGACTTCGGAGAGATCAAACTGAAAATTTATAGTAAAATCTGCAAGGCACTCCATAGTGGTATCAAAGCTAGCATTCCTGCCAGCCTGTGTGTAGTTTTGGGTTTTGAACAAAGACATCCCAGTTATCAACCCACTTGACATCCATTATAGAAGAGTGAGAAGAGGGTTGGGACCATTTGAATTCATGGGGCATAGAGAAGAAATACCTGAGGGCAGTACCCAACATATTCTTAATCACCTAGCTAGAGGTCAACATGAAATGGCATAGCAAATAGCACAACTTGTACAACATCTTGCTGGTGGTAGAAACGACAACAATGGCAATAATGGCAATAATTGGCCAAATGGTCATGATAATAATGATACAGCTCAGAGCAATGCTAGGGCAGCTAGTAGAGTGACCCCAAGGCCTCTCATGCCTCAATTCTTGGGTGGACAGCTTGCTGGAAATCAGGAGCAGCAAGCACAAGGAGAGGGATTCATAGATTATTTGAGAGAATATCAATCATTGGGGGATGAATTCTATGTTGCCATGTCATTGGCGGATTTTTGCAGTATCAAGTATAGGAATAGACCTAGAAATAACAATAGAGGACAGCAGAACCAGGATCTACAACGCAAGGTTGGGAAACTCTCAATCCCTTCCTTTGACGGATCTAGTAAATGCACAGCCAGAGCATGGGTAAAAAAGTTGGATACTTATTTCCAGCTAAACCCCATGTTGGAGACAGAAACTATTAAGTATGCTACGCCACACTTGGATAGTGAAGCACATGAGTGGTGGTATCACGGGCTTGTCACTTTAGGGCATGCCAACATCACTTCCAATTTGGAGTTCACAAAGAAAATTATGGATAAATTTGATCAAAAGGATCCAAAGCTTCATTTCCGTGAGTTAGCACAACTTAAATAGAGTGGATTAGTAGATACATATATTTCAGAGTTTCAGCGATTGGCAGTTATAGTGACAGATATTTCAGAGCAGAGGTTGGTTCTGCTATTCATCGAGGGTCTATCTGAACCACTTCGTGGTTGGATCAAGGCTTTCAAACCCGATTCCCTATAGGGTGCGATCACTAAAGCTAGAGACATGGAGTTCTCCACACCAGACAACGAAACCCCTTCTAAGCCTTTCATTCCTCAGAAAAACAAGGGCAAGAAGTCTTTTCAAAAGAAGGGAAATAAGAAAAGTGATCCAAATGAGGAGTATCGCAAGGAATGCAGAATTAAGGGAATTTGTTACCATTGCAAGGAACACTGGCAGCCAGGTCACCATTGCCTAGGAAAAGGCAAGGCTCACCTTATTGAGGTTGTGTTTGAGGATGAGAGCAGTGATGACAAGCCTTCTCTAGATAATGATGACAATAGTTCAGATGAGGAGCAGTCTCAGGGAGAGGGTAAGAGTGGTACCATTGCTACCTTATCAGACGCTCCGAGATTCAACTCTTTTAGAGTTAGAGGAGTTCTACAGGGACATCGCATAGCAGTGTTGATTGATAGTGGGGCCACCCACAACTTTATTGATGCAGCCCTAGTTGAGAAGCATATGTTACCCGCAGAGGACTTTGAAGGATTCACCCGCAGAGGACTTTGAAGGATTCAATGTGATGGTGGCAGAAGGCTATAAATTGAGATGCAACCAGAGGGTCCCACAGTTGCCTATTAACTTGGGCAATTACACAGCCACAGATGACTTCTATGTGGTGGATTTGGGTGACACACAAGCTATACTTGGAGTTCAGTGGTTACACTCATTAGGGAAATATTCACAGAACTTTCAGACCATGGAACTTAAGTTCAAGACAGTAGAGGGGCAGTGAGTAGTGCTTAGAGGCATGGCTAATGGATCAGCCAAGGTTGTGTCTGCTAGATGCATGGAGAGCATTTTTCGACATGATGACATAGCTTGGGCAGCAGAGTGTTTGATCACCACCAACGAGTCTTCAGATTCAGGGCAGCCATATCATGTTGACATTCAGGAGCTATTGGGTAAACATGATGATTTTTGGAGAGATACCTCCAGGGAGACCACCCGATCGTGGTTTTGAGCATACCATTAAGTTGGAGGAGGGGACCAAGCCAGTGATCACTACCCCCTGTCGTCATCCTAAGAAATTCATGGATGAGATCGAAAAAGCAATCAAAGAATTGCTTGAGATGGGACACATTAGATCAAGCTCCAGTCCATTCGCTTCTTCTGTGGTCTTGGTGAAGAAGGATGGAACCATGCGCATGTGCATTGACTATCGGGCTCTTAATAAGAAAACCATTAAGAACAGGTACCCCATACCCAGGATAGATGAGTTGTTGGATGAACTTCATGGGGCACTGTATTTTTTGAAGATTTATTTTCGTTCAAGATACCATCAAATAAGAGTCAGAGAGCAGGACATAGACAAAACAGTGTTTCGTTGTCGCTATGGACACTATGAATTCTTGGTCATGCCATTTGGTTTGACAAACACGCCTGCCACATTTTAGTCCTGCATGAATCATATATTCAATAAGTAGTTGCATAAATTCTTGTTGGTGTTCTTTGATGACTTGCTCATTTACAGCCAGACTTGGGAGGAGCATTTGACACATCTTGACGAGATCTTGGGTATCATGGAGGAGCAGTCACTCTACACTAAGGTTTCAAAATGTGAGTTTGGCCTTAGAGAGATATTATATTTGCGGCATGTGATCAGTGCAGATGGAGTACAGGTCCATCAGGAGAAGATACAGGCGATACTTGACTAGCCACCACCTAGGACACTCACAAAGTTGTGAGGCTTCTTTGGATTGTGTAGTTACTATAGGCGGTTTGTGAGGGGATTTTCACAATTGGGAGCACCCTTGACAGATTTGACAAAGGAAGGTGCATTCAGTTGGTCAGAGGAGGCACAATGAGCTTTTGATAAGCTCAAGGAGGTGATGAGTAGTTGTCCAATACTGGCGCTTCCAGATTTCACACCCGTTTGTTCTTGAGTGTGATGCCTCGGGTGAGGGCATAGGAGTAGTGTTGATGCAGAACAGACACCCCATAGCTTTTGAGAGTCGTAAGTTAAGAGGACCAAAGAGACTATACTCCATATATGATAAGGAGATGCTCGCCATTATGCATGCCTTGGCGAAATTCAAATAGTATCTAGTTGGAGGGAAGTTTGTGGTGAGGACCGATCACAATAGTCTCAAATACTTTTTGGAGCAGAGGGATTTGAATGAGAGACAGCAGAAGTGGGTCAGCAGGATACAGGCATATGACTTTGATATAGAGTATGTGAACAGTAAGAAGAATGTTGTGGCAGACACCCTTTCCAGGAGACCTTCAGCATGCTCACATTCAGAGATTTCCGCAGATTGGAAGTCCCTCTTGTTGGTAGAATACTCCAAGAATAAGTTTGCTTGTGAATTGATGGATGGACTGATTCAAGATGATCAGTACAAAGTAGTGGATGATGTGATTTACTACAAGGATAGGATCTACTTGGTGCCGGAATCTAGACTAAAGAGAAGATATTGCAGGCCTCTCATGACACTCCCTTAGCAGGCCATCAAGGCTATTTCAAAACTTATAGACAGGTCAGAGAGAGGTTCACATGGAAGGGCCTCAAGGATGATGTATTGAGACATGTCAGGGAGTGTGTGAGATGTCAGCAGAACAAGTCCGAACATACACATCCAGCTGGATTGCTACAGCCACTGCCTATCCCAGAGCAAAAGTGGGAGAGCATTTCTATGGACTTCATCACAAGTCTACCTAAGGTGCAAGGGAGAGATAGTATCTTTGTGGTGGTGGATCGGTTGACAAAGTATGCTTACTTCTTTGCCATTCCAACAAATTACAGAGCTCCACAAGTGGTTAAGTTATTTTCAGGGAGATTTTCCAATTGCATGGGTTACCCCGGTACATAGTTAGTGACAGGGATAGTAGATTCATGAGTGCATTCTGGCAGGAGTTCTTTAGGTTGGAAGGTACTGAGTTGACTCCGAGCACGAGTTATCACCCTCAAACAGATGGACAGACAGAGATTGTGAACAAATGGATTGAGGGGTACTTGCACAACTACATTGCAAGGAAGCAACGGCCATGGATTAAGTGGTTGCACTTGGGGGAGTATTGTTATAATACCACTTATCATATGTCCATTGGGATGAGTCCTTTCAAAGCCTTGTATGGTTACGATGCACCTTCATTCATGGAGATGGCTTTTGGTGAGAGCAAGGCTCCCAAAGCCAAGGATTGGATTCAGGAGAGTCAAGATATCTTCAGGGCACTCAAAGATAACCTGTAGGTGGCACAGAATCAGCAAAAGACATATGCTGATAGACACAGGATTGAGCGCAATTTTGAGGTCGGTGATTTGGTATACCTTCGCTTGCAACCCTATAGACAGTTTTTCTCTTAAGAAGAGTGGAGCCGAGAAGCTCAAGCCCAGATTCTATGGACCTTACAGGATTATCAGGCGGGTTGGAGAGGTAGCATATGAGTTGGAGCTTCTAGAGAGCAGCAAGATTCACAACGTATTTCATGTTTCGTGCCTTAAAAAGGCACTAGGTCAGCAGGTTACTTCTTCTTCAAAGCTTCCACCGTTGGACGAGGAGGGTCATTTGGTCCTAGTCCCTAAGGAGATTGTAGACACTCGAGAGAGGAGGTTGAGGAATAGGGTGGTGAAATAGTATTTCGTGAGATGGAAAGATTTCCCAGTTGAGGATGCCACATGGGAGAATGAGCAGATTCTACAACACCCGAATTTGCAATTGCTAGAGGACAAGCAATTTTGGGAAGGGAGGACTATAATGTCCCCTTCTTAGTAGCCATCAAGAGATCGCTTAGCCTTTTAATTCCCGAGGCTAATGCCGAGTTGAGGGAATCATTTATTTAATTACTTAAGGTTTGCCTAAGTTTCAAATTAATCTAAAGGGGTGATATTGAGTAATTAATTAAATCACATCATAAGGTGACTTAATGAAATGTTTCTAAAGTGACTCGTCAAATATTTAGAATATTACTTTGTAAAGTCACTAATGTTTTGAATAATGAAAATTAAAAAGTAACTTTTGAAATAATTGAAAATATTATTTTATAAAGAAAAAGAAGTCACTTATGTTTGGAGGGGAAAATACAAAAGGGAAAAAGAATGAATGATTCGACACTTCACTTTTGAACATTTTGGACATTTTTCACAGGAAAGAGCTTGAGAGCATTTCAGCACTGCAGGGTTCATACCTTTGGTTCCAGTTTCGACAGTGCAACAAGTCTGTCCTAGCTGGGAATTTACTTCTGGTTCGTGGTCACCATATTTCGAGATTTTTGGCAGCCTCCTGGGTTCAATTTTTGTAAGAGACCAGGTGTCTCTCAACCCAAACCCTCTGAACGAAATGCGTTTTTTGATTGTTTTTCTTTTCTTTGTATTTTTTTGTGATTTTTGAGCAAATAAGAGAAGGTACGATTTTGCAAGGGAATGACTGGAAAAATAATATAAAATACGAAATGCTTGAAAACTACAGAACATATATCAAATATCGATGCCAAGTCATTTATTGATCATTCTGGATGATTACAACTATGATACTTCAACTTTCAAACTAAAAGGCGATAATATTTAATATGAAAAACCTGGTTATTGCAGCCGCCAGGAATGAAGAAGGGCATGTACGGCCAGCATAAAACAATGATCTCCTCCTCCAGAAACAACGCCAAATACTCCAGATAGCAAAGCGCCCACACTGGAAACCACAGGATACAAAAAGGCAAGGCGTTTCACTTACAAATGAAAAGTACGGCCTTCCAGCAGTAGTACGGCCTGTACCAACAGCAACATTAAATATAGTACGGCCCCAATGAATAAGGTGCCAGATCTTTGTGAAACAATCTCTGATAGGTCGCCCCAATCAACTGATGAAGAAACTCTGTAGATCCTTCCTGAAATCGATCTAGTAAGTTCAACTGCAACCTCTGTGTGAAGTCACCAAGTACGACAATCTTCAACTGGTATTTCACAGTCTCAGTATGCCAGATCTTGAAGAGGGAACGTTCTCCAAAATCAACTGTCTGCTGAAACCCTAGGTTTTGCAAACTTCAATGCTCAGAGCAAAATAAGACAAATTGAATAATCATAACACATGAGTTCGATTTGTCTTGGCAGTGTATATATACCCCTCTTAAGAAGTTCGACCCAAGCATCCTTTTTAATAATCATTTAAATAATGATTAAATTCGCCTTTATTAACTTAGGAGAGAATAATAAATAAATGGCGTCCATCTCTTAATGAATAAATAATTATTCATTATAATAAATATCCCTCTTTATTAAAAAGTATTAAAAATACTTTATAATAAGCCATTAAATATTAATATTTAAATATATTAATAAAGTGACTTTATAATATAAAGTCAAAATATTAATTATTTAATAATCATTAATTGCTCTGTTATTCTTCCATCTGATCAACAACTGATGAACTGGGTCGACTTTGAGCCAATTAGCTGAACCAGGTCCCCTGCCCAAAATAGCAACTTCTGCCTGCCAGACTTACTAAAAATAGAAAGTATCTGAAAAACCACTCTGAAGAGTCTGCGAAAGGCCCAACCTGAATCAACTAAAAGAATGATGCTCCCGAACACCGGGTAACTGCCTCAGATGATCCTCTACACACTACTGTCAGCCTACGAGGATCAGAATGATAGGCTAACCTCAAATCCAGTTGCGCTGACTAGGAAGGGGACATCACAATTTTATAAGGATATCAACAGATTGAAGTCGTTTTTTCTTTGCAAAACCCTAAGCGCAGCCTAGGGATGTATGGCAGCAAGAATGAGTCGGGATTTTGGCTAAAAAGGGCAAGAAAAGATGAGAAGTGGATTTCTTTGAGCAGATGAGTTACCTCTCAGTCTTCACGGGTTGCATAGACGTTTCTCTAAGACTGTAAGGGAGACGTGTGGAGCATTGTGGCTGAGCATTTCATCCTCTAAGAGTTTCGACTAAAAGAGGAGGCGTGACTGTTGGGTCTACATCACTTGGCAAACACTAAGGACGTCTCATTCCATTTGCAGCTGGTGTCGACTACCTTCAGGTCTGAGTATTCTATGTATGTCAAGCTTGTGTTGTAATGTTTTAGCTCCTAAATTATTGAGTGTTAGTCAAGCTTGCTGTATGACCAGCATTTTGTTGTTAAATCAACTCCCTATTGCTATATTGGTTAGTCAAGTTGCTGGGAGGGTATGTTAATGGGAAAAATCTGTATTTCACTGTCCAATATATGTATTGTTACAGCTGGAAATGATGAAATTGATCAAATATATGCCATGTTACAAATGGGTGTGATGATACATTAAATGTTTAACCTGCTGTATGTGTTTTCAATCAGTTTTGTACAACAGAAATTGCATTACAATATGATGTGAATGCCCTCCATTTAGTTCTGTGTATTGTCAGTGAATTCCTCAAATCTTTTGGAAGTATGAATGTCTTACTTGAGCTGTCTCAGTCTTAAATCTCTCATACCAGCACTAGAATATATTGCTGTTTGGAAATATAGTGAAAATATGAAGAAAGAAATTCTGACATTTGTCATTTATACAATTTATTGAATGGGTTACATTTATATGAAATGATTCTATCTTGTGGCAAACAAACTACTACGAAACAAGAGACACGCAAAAAAAAAAAAGAAAGGAAACCATACAGAAAAACAAAACAAGAATGTTTACCAACAGATAGTACTTGCAAATGAAGTGTTTATCAAAGACTCCGGAGAGATAAAACTGAAAATTTACAGTAAAATCTGCAAGGCACTCCACATCTTTGGCGCTAGGAAAGCAAGGAATTCGTTGTCAAACAACAGGGCATTGTTCGTTGCATTTTGGGAGTTTCATTGTTGCTGTTTGAACCTATTTCCAGATCTGAAAGTTCTCTTTTCTGAGTCTGATTTAATTGAATGAGAAGTCTGAAAAATTATGTAAACTCAGAAAATTTCTGACATGTAATCTGAGTATCATATTCTGAAAACTATCTTTGCAAGCAATGTTATTTCCTATGCTTCTTGTAATTATCATATCATGTATGCAAGCATTGAATGGTATTAAAAAAAAACTCAAACACACACAAATCAAAATATCAGAAACAAAAAAATCAAGAGCATATATTACAATAAGTGTACAGCTAAAGCTTGGGTTCAGAAGCTGGATAATTATTTATCACTAAAATGCATGCCAGAGAATGACGCAATCAAATTTGCCACCTTGCATCTTCATGGGGCAGCTCACGAATGGTGGTATCATGGCCTTATCACACTTGGCCATAATTTGATTACTACATATAATGAGTTCACCAACAAACTCATCGAGAGGTTTGATAAAAAGGATCTTGAAATACATTTTAGATCACCCGTGCAGTTGAAGCAGTATGGCTCACTTGATACTTACATCTCAAAGTTCTAGAGACTCTCAGTTATGATTCCTGGTATAACGGAGAGGAATCTTGTAGTCCTTTTTAGTTAAGGGCTAACGGAGCCGTTCAAGGGATGGGTTAAAGCTTTTGACCCACCAACTCTTCATGAGGTGATAAGGAAAACAAGGAGCATGGAGCTTGCAGCCCCAAAAAACAAATTCCCACCTAAGACCTTCTTGCAAGATAGAGACAAGAGGTGTGATAACAAGGAGAACATTCAACCCAAGGAAACACTCTCAAAGAAGGTGGAAGATGACTTCAAAAAGGATCTAAGGAAGAAGAATTTTTGTTTCACATGCAACGAGCCATGGGCCCCATGTCATAAGTGTTGGAAAAAGGGGAAGAATCATCAATTGGAGGCCTATTCAACTGATGGATCAGAATTAGAAAGCACATCAGCGAGTTGAAGCAAAGGAAAGTGAAGAACGTTCAAAAGAAGAGTCTGGGGAAGTGAAGGAAAGTGGTGGCACTCTTGCCAAGATCTCTAGCCTGCAAAGAAGTAATTCCTTCAAACTTAGAGGGTTGTTGAAAGAGCAGCAAATTATTGCTCTAATTGATACTGACGCTATGCATAACTTCATTGACGAAGACATTGTAGCACAATGTGGGCTTAGAACTAGAAAATTTGGAGGCTTTAGAGTCATGGTTGCCAATGGTAACACAATGTCTTGTGTAAGGATGATACCACAACTAAGGATCATGTTAAACCACTACGAAGTCAATGATGACTTCTATGTTGTCAACACTGAGGGCACAAATGTCGTTTTGGGTATGCAGTGGTTTCGTTCCTTAGGGGAGATCACCCTAAACTTAAAATCCATGGAGCTGAAATTTCAAGATGGTGATAGGAAAGTGGTATTGAAAGGAATGACTAACGGCGGATCCAGCACTGTTACATGGAAGATACTGCAAGGAGCATCCAACCATGAGCAAGGAATAAGGCCCAAAAAAGAAGATGAAAATAGTTTCCAAACACACGATAATCCCCTATTTGATATGGAAGCAAAGTTACCATTTTCTAATCCTTTATTTGAGATACATGAAGATAAGGTGATAGAAGAACCGATATCTTTAGTTGATTTGCTTCCTATGGCGATGCACGATGGATTGGACCCTTATGATAAGGGGGATGGCCTTGTGGATTCACTACAAAGAGAGGAGTACTATGTTGAATTGGATGATGTTGGAGTGGTGAGCCCTTGTGTGGAGGTTTCAAATGCTCACAAATTTTCTTTTGACATGGCTCCCAAACTGTTGAATTGTTTGCAGCCCCAACATAGTGGAGACACATTGGAGGAGATTTTCCTTGCCCAAGATCGTAGGCATGGGCAGAATGTTGCTATTACCTTACTTTACAGTCATCTTATGAGTCCATTGATGACCTCGCCAATGGATTGGAGAGAGACCTTGAGCAAAGTTTGGTACATTATTGAGTTGGTGACACTTGAGAGGACATTTCCAGCCAAGAGAACGATCACAAATGTCATCTTGGCTAAGGATTTTCAATTTTGCAGTAGTTGCTCTCCTTCTTGGGTGCTGATTTTCAAAAATCAGACCACGAATTGATTATTTCAGACTTGGAAAGTTGCAATTACACATTTTCAGTCAATTCAGCCCCATAACTAGATTGACATATGACTTCAGATGAAGGGAATGCGAAGTTTGAGCAATTAGGATCAGTGTTGGAAGACTATTCAGGCACCAACCAATTGTTATTCTAATTCACTTACTTGCACTTATATTTTGGACAGCAAATTATTTTTCAGTTATAACCATGATGTTGGAGTGCAAGAAGCTGAAAATGACAAAGTTAGCATTAACTTTCTCAAATTTACCTATACAGTGACACAGGTTTATAATTGTGGAGAGCAATTCTCCAAGGAGATTAAGATCATGTTGAGATTGGTTGCTCTTTTTACGAGGGAACTTCAGAAGGTTACATTTGCAGGTACCCAGTTGTACAGTGTTCCAGGTAGGAGGAGCTACGAATCCCTCTTATTTGGGACCCGGAATCATATCGAATTTAATTCAAAATGAATCAATGCATGAGTTGGCACTACTTGGGGACAAGCAATCTTGGGGAGGGAGGACTATAGTGTACCCTTTTCAGTCCTAAGCGTATCGGTGACCGTTAGCCTGTGTCCACAGTCCCATAGGTTAAACGGAGGAGTATAGGGGATTTCAAGATTCTTGGAGGATTCTTGCTAGCACTTTTTGGGTGCATTTGCAGAGGGTTGTCAAAGTGTTTTATGGATTTTTTTGGGTTTTCTGATGTCCTTAGTGGCAGTAGTGCTATTTTAGCAATGTCTATTTTTAGCATTTACTATTTTTAGTAAATTTTAGTGCACCTTAGTTTGGGCTTATATGGAGTTTGGACTCACTATTTTTAGTAGTTTGCTATTTTTAGTAAGTGTTGTTTTTGGGCAATTGGTCCTGGCAGCAGTTTAGAGTAGGATTCTCAATTCTAGCAGGGTTGGCAATTTCAGTGGCGAGTTCTGATAAGTTTGGCATATTATTTATCCATCATCACTTAAGTCCTCAAAAAAGTTAATTTTATGACTTAAGTTATAAAGTCATTTTGGGCCCCTTGTATCCCTCACGCCTAGACTTAACAACTTAAGGTTGTTTTAAAAGGTGGTCATGCTCTTCCTACGTTGGATGCCAAAGTTGGGAAAAAAATGTGAAAAAACAAAACAAACATTTTATTCCTTAGGTTGGGTGTCCCATTTGGAGGGAAAAGGCAATTCAAATTTGGTGGCCCAATCTCTATAAAAACTCACCTCTTGCTCTCATTTTCATCATGCAATATGAAGATAATGAAGTGTTGCCGAATTGGTGACAAAATCCTTGGGCTTTGAGGATGAAAATCCTCAAGGTTGGTTCTAGTTTCTGAGTTGCAAGATACTCCCTAGTTGGACATGGGTGTGGCTCCATTGCAGGGGTCGCCATTGAGCTTATTGGTGCTCATTTTCGATTTGCTTTCAATTTTGGCTTCATATGATGTTTTCTAGCTTTGTATATTGGTGTGTTAACTGATCTTGCAGAGTTTTTAGAGTGATTGGAGGAGATTTTTCAAAGTTACTTCTTGTTGGTCATGCTTATTTCCTACACCTAGGCCATACCATGTTTGTGTGTAGCTGAGAGAAAAATTGCAGACTTGATTTTGGGTATTGGGCCATTCTTCTACCCTACCTTGGGCGCCCCTATGCTCCAATTTGCAGAATTTTTGGGTGAGACTCTGATTTTCTAGAGAGGATCGCCCCTCTTGTTCGTCGCACATCTTGGCCCTAGGGGGACGTGAGGGTGTAAGGAGCTTTTGCCTCCTTGCAGCTATTTGGGTGTTGTTTGGTGGTGTTCATCCCTCTATTTCTGCAGTGATATCAATTTGGAGGAGTTACTTGTTTTGGGTGATTTCTTGGGAGTTGTGTCATGATTATGCTTGCTTCCAGGGTGTCTCAAACCTGCTGTAGCATATCAAACCTATAGCAGCAGTGATTTCAGACTTCCAAGTGGCGTTATTGAGCGTGGGAATGTTCCTGGATGTTTTGGGGAAGACATTGAGAGAAGTGTCAACTTGTAGCTTGCTGGTTGGTGAAGTCTCAAACCTGTTAATAGCATTCTCTAAGTGTTGCAGACCTACTGCAACTCATTTTCTAAGTTAGACCAGACCTCTACTTGCCTCCACTTTCAAGTATTCAGTTGATATTTACATTGGGAATTCAAATTTCTAGCAGACTGATTGTATTTGGGAAGTGGTTATCTTATCTCTAACTCATAGCAGCCGCTTGTAATTGTTGATATCTTTATATTGAGCTCATTGTAACACTGACTTGGTAGTACCATTCAGTGAATTGCTCATCTTTGATTTTCATTGCTAACCCCACTGAATAAATGGCATTCCCGCTGAATAAGTAGAGGATCTTTCTTTTTGCTTTAGTCAGCTTGCCACCAAATGCTTCCTTGCTAGTTGTAATTCCTGCTAAATAAGTGGATGTTTCCTTTCATGCTTTGGAAATTTCATATTAAACCCACTAAAAAAGTGGTTTACTTCTAAAGCATTTAATTGTAAGCCTTACCACCGTATGCTCTCACCTTGCCCACATTGGGATCTAGGTGATCAAAATGTGGAAGGTAGCTTAGTTCAGTTGCTTATGATTGATTGTTTTGGCTAACGCTAACGGGTGCAATATTGAAAAAATTAAGGGTGGGTTATTACATGAACAACCAAAGAATCCATTTGAGTGCCCTTCAAAAATCTTGAAAACTTATGCAAAGGGCTTTTTTAACAAACAAAAAAAACTCTTCTCCAACTTGTGACAGCCCTAGATACCAAAAGTAAAAATTTAGGGGCGAGTAGGGTGTGGTTGTGTCACATTTGCAACGCAGATTTTAGAGGGAGCTACACAATGGTAGGGTCTCATTTCCTAGGTGTTACAAGCCATGGAGTTAATCTTTGTCCAAACATAAAGGATGATGCAAAGCTAGAGGCTGATAGATTGCACATGGAGGCAAAAATAAGGTCTACAAGTATGGCAATGTCAACACATTCTATTCAAGAGGACATTCATCTATGCCTATGCCATCCTTGGCTAGTAGTTGTAGTAGTGATATTGCCACAAGAGAAAAGAGGAAGGTTGGCGGTGGTGAGAGGCTAAGCACAGTTGTAGGTATGTTTAATGTGCAAGCACAAGATGTAACAAAGTCTTCCATTGCCAAAAACAATTATGCCCATGCCATCCCATTTCATGTGGCTCGCTCCTCTTATTTGAAACAAATGATCAAAGATGTAGCAAGCATCTATTAGTCCCTCATTTGTACCCCCTAGAGATCATAAACTATGCACTACCCTCCTAGACAAAGAATATTCTAAGGTTAATTTGCTAATGGAGGATAAGGCAAATTTGGATCAAGACGGGTTGTTCTATTGTGATGGATGGGTGGACCAATATTAGACATCATCCACGCATCAATATCATTCACATGCCCAACTAGCTCTTATTTTCTTAGAGTCGTGGATTGTTTAGGTAAGCATAAAGATGCAAACTTCCATTTTAGCATTTTGAGAGAGGCCACAGAGGAGGTTGGGACCTCAAATGTTGTAGAGGTGGTCACTAATTCAACACGTGTGCAAATTGGCTAGTATGATGGTGGAGGGTGCTTACAAGCACATCTTTTGGACCCCATGTGTTCATGCATTGAAAGACAGGGAAAATAGACTGGGTGAAGCAAGTGGTGGCAGAAGCTAAAGATATTCAAAAGTTCATTTGCAACCATCACACCTCACTTGCTCTCTTTAGGTTATTTTCAAAGAAGGAATTCCTCAAACTTATTGAGACAAGATATGCCTATTACTTCATTTTGTTAGAGAAGATGATTGAGGTGCATGAGCCTTTGTAATTGATGATGGTGAATTCAGAGTGGAGTAGATGGTCATTGGCGTGAAATCTAACACCTACGGTGCGGTTTGTATGGACAGCTATGTACCCACGCATAATGAGTGCTCTTCAAATTAGGAGGAAAGCTCCCTCGTGCCGGAATGCATGAAAAGAAAAGTAATCTAAGTCCTATCTTTTGTTCTCACTGGAAGAGGCAAAAGGTTAAGAAAACCAAGAAGCGTGCGGCTAAGGATTTTACGGTTTCAGATCATTAACTACAACTAAGCTAACTACTTAAATCTATCCGGTTTCCTCAAAAACAGAGCATGAGGAAATGGAGCAAGGTTTGACTATCTGACGATAAGCGGGTTTAGACTCTCTACTTGAAGGCAAGGTGGGCACAACTATCATCTCAATCTAAACCAACTTATTGGGCACAACAGATTTAAGAATTTACTAAGACGATCTTACGAAACCCTAGGTGGTATAACACTTGATCGAATCAGCAAAGCCTTCACAAAACAGCCTTTATCTTTATAATCTCACGAAACCCTAGGTGGTATAACCTTCAATTATATTGATAAAGATTCACAAAACAGATTTATCGCTGCAACTTCTCGAAACCCTAGGTGGTATAACGATCGATCACAATGGTAAATTAACACAAAACAGCCTTATCACCTTAATCTTTTGGAACCCTAGGTGGTATAACAATTGATTTCAATGATAAAGATGTTCAAACAGATATATCTAATCTATGGAAAGAATTCAGCATCACAATCTTTCGAAACCCTAGGTGGTATAACAATCAATTGCAATAGTGAAGACACATGAACAAATACGAAAAAGAGCAATATTGAGGGCAAGGTGGGCACAGCATATATTTCTCTCTCAAGCAAAAGTTATTTACAAATGAGCAAAAGCTCTTATTTATATACATCAAGGTGTAGGGAACCCTAAAATCACCTTGAGTTATCTATAGTTCCTGCAATGCATGCAAGCAATGCGCCAAACCCTAATTAAGTAAACTATACAGTCAACTGGGAAACTACCTCAGTTTGACTGAAACATCTAATCTAAAAATGGACAATTGTGCGAGCATGCACGTCCTTATTGAACACAAGTTAACTGGAAGACTATCATCAGTTAACGTAAAACCCTAAATAAAACTCCAAGTAAACAAGATGAATCTCGGAATAGACATGCATGAGGTGAGACAGCCAGTTAACTTGAAAGGGTAACGCCAAGTTAACTCCTGTGTATAATGTCTATCCTGAGAGGTGAGAAACTGAAGTCTACTGGTTGTGATCTCGAGCAACCAATCCCTCAACGAGGCTGTCAACTGCATCAGCATCTGAATGTCAGCAACTTGAGCAATCTTTGCAATCTTTGCACACTCAACCAGCATTTCACTGACTGGTAACTTTGGCGGCTCCGTAACTGAAGTGTTTAGCCAACATCTCTTCTACAGCTTGATACAAATCAGTCTCAGCTTTTCTGATGAAGTCATGAATTAAAACCGATTTGGTCTTGAATTCAATCTGTGTGTATTGTACTCTGAAAAACTCGCTTGTTGACTGTGAACACGGCTATATTCTGACAACATTTCTGAGAGCTAAAAATAACCTGCTGAAGCTAAAAATAGCCTTTCGAAGATTTATTTTCGGCGAAAAATCTGAGATATGGGTTTTGTCCAGAAGAAGATTCTAAGACAACCCAGAACGTCAGAAATGCAAAAATCTAACTTCTACTCGACCATGCAAAGATTTTCAGTTGAGAAAATTAGAAACTCGAGAACGAATGCTCTGGAGTTAAAAATTCCTGAAAAATCAAACGCACGATTTTAATTCGAGGAAGCTATATAGAAATGATCCAGATGCTGAGACTTGTCGAATTTCGCCAATTTCAGGAACATGCGAATTGAAATCTAAGAGAAATCTGAGATTGAAGGATGAAAAAGACGTTTTTATGATGCTCTTTTTCTGTGAAAATCGCCCTTGAATTCTTCAAATTGCTGAGAACTGTGAACTTTTAACCTGCAAAAAGATGTATTGGAGAAAATCGCCTTTGGAAATAGATGAGAAATCTGCCTTTGTTTGAGAAATATGAATCTCCCTTGAAAATACGCCTTTTGAATGAAGAAAAACGTATTTTGCTTGAAAATACGCCTTTGCCTTGAAGAAAAACGAATTTTGCTTTAAACTTGTTTTGAAAATATATAAAATTCGATTTCCCTTTGAAGATATGAATCTCTCTTTGAAAAATACGAACTTCTCTTAAGATTGGATTTTCTCTTGAGAAATACGAATTTCTATTGAAAGCTCTGTGAATTACAAATGATGGCGCCATACTTGAATAAGAAGAAATTCGCACCAATTGAGCAACTGCAAGAATTCAAAACCCTGACAAGAATAGAAGATCTCTGATTGGTTGCCTTTCAGTTCCACTGCCACTGACTGGAAGTTCAAATTTGAAAATAATAATAAAATAATTATTATCATGCAATGGCGCTAAAAATAGACATATTCTGAACTTCAGTTGACAAACTGGTTGAAGCTCTGAGATTCATCGTTTGACTTTACTGATTCCGAAAAGTCATCTCTTGAGCATATAGGCGTCCATTTGCTCAAGATACTTCATTTTTTACTAACTCCCTATTTTATAGCTGACAGCACTGTCGCGACTGGCCAACTTCGACACTGGTTTCCGGATGACCGGGTGATGCTGAGACTGATCCGAGATAATCAACGGAAAGCCTACTGAACAAGGAAGAAATGTACGGGGAGACATAGCTACCAAAATCCATCGTTTAACCCTTGAAAATTAGAAACACCTAATTAAAATTGCTTCTGGGTTCGGACTTAATGTAAATTTTCCTAAACTGCCATCTGACGCTTCAAACGGCCGTTGACGGTGAATGGTGAACCCTGCTGATACGAGACGAAGCTCATGACATGACTAGAGATATTCCGCATCCGATGACTGCTCACACGAGAACTGAAAGCTGTGTTAAGGGCCTCAAAAAGAAAAGCGCCCTTGGCTCAAGGTTGCACTTTGGACATTTCAACGAAAATCAAACATCGTCAAAACACCCTACTTTGACAGCTGATAATTGGAGCTGGGATGACCCGATCCTGGCATTATCTGTTTTAACGGACAGCCAAGAGGGACCTCAAGAGAAGTCACTGGAGGTGTCGAGGCAAGAAAACTGCTTCTAAGACCTCAAATACTCCGGTCGCGTATTTTAATATGTTTACGCTCCCGGACTTAGCCATTTTGGGCGTTTTACCTTGAAATATGATGACGCAAAGACCTACCGCCGCATGGCGGCTGCCAAATGCTGAAGGCTAACGGCTAGGCTCGTTGGATAGATAAATTGATTACGCTCAATAGTCATGAAGACTTCGAATGCGAACGGACTCATCTGACCAGCCTAAAGGCTAGGCGCCTCTAGACTATGAAAATGCACTGAAAATCATTTGTTGGTCCGCCCGTAAAATTACGTGCTTGGTAGAATCTGCCCGCGACCACGAGGAGCGTCGGATCGGCAGGGCTGAATGATGCATTCGCGGAGCTAAGGCTAGTATACGCGATGTAAATTGAAGACTTTATTACGCAAATGTTATACCATCACAACGGAGGGTCCTTTAAGCGGCCACGGCATGCCTGCTTGGGCATAAGCGGAGAGCTCAAAAACATGAAAACTCCATTTTAAAAGGCGATCTTTGGACCCATTTCGCACTTTGAACTTCACGAGAGCGGATAGTAGCGCTTGATATCTCGTCCGGATAAAGCGGAGACTAGGCGTGAGCGAATTGACTGTCTTCCGGCATCGAAAATCGCCGAGATTACCTAGCAGCAGAATGAAACCCCTCGAGGCTAAATGGCTTTTGAAAAAGAGCAAAATTTCATCTCTAAAATTTAAGGGATTTTACCTTAGCCGTGAATGGCGTTTATTGAGTCTCGGAGGCAGCATACTCATTTCCGGATAGCTCGGCCGGATACTTGGTGGGGTCACGAGAAAGAGATTGAAATTTGGATGC
The DNA here is from genome assembly GCA_007258455.2 of Sequoia sempervirens. Lineage (NCBI taxonomy): Eukaryota > Viridiplantae > Streptophyta > Pinopsida > Cupressales > Cupressaceae > Sequoia > Sequoia sempervirens. Next base: position 54,574 of record VDFB02385714.1, read on the forward strand.
TTGAGCACGCCGAGGACAAAGATCTTCGATCCTCCAAAAAACTGAAATACGAGCTATACTTGCACTTTGGGGCTTTTCCTCACGAAAATGATTTGATCGCGAAAACTCTGTCTCTCGATCATTGAAATGGCCGAATACGCAATATGAAATCTTGTGGTAGGGTATACTACCATTGAAAATCTTCATTTTGAGTCTCTGCTTCAGGTTTTGACCAATATAACTGACTTTGATTGACAAACTATTGACAAAAACTCCATGCTTGACATTGCCCAAAACTGCGTTTTACAACATTTTAGCAAAGTTTAGACTTTTAAATGCAAAATGCCTTAATCAAGCAAAAAATTTGGTTTGGGTACAACAATGGCCTAATTCAAGCTCTACTAAAAGAGAAGTCATCAAACAAAGGATCCTTGATGATGATTGTTGGTCAACTATGAGATAAGACATTGCTGATTTTATTGAGTATTAAATATTAAATTGCTGATTTTCATATTAAATTTCTAATTTTAATATTTTAACTTTATTGTTCAATGTTTCAATTTTCGAAGTTTCTCACTTGTCATTTAATCATTATGAACTTTTTGTTTGCATTTTGCGGATATGTTTGCTCTTTCATCTCACCTATTGCAAATGTCATTAGATATGTTGATACACACTCTCCTAGTCTTGGAGAGATATATGAAACATTTGATAGCATGCTTGGAAAGATAAAGCAAACAATTTTGGCTAAGGATCCTACTTTGGGATTATACGAACAACATATTAAGACCATTGTCATGTGGTGGTGGAATGCAATGAACACCCCACTTCATATGGCAGCCTTTGCTCTAAATCCTAAATGGTATGCACCAAAGGCTAGAAGGTTGCCTCTTTGTGATGACAAAGAGATGAAAGAAGGGCTAATGAAGGCCTTTTGAAAGATGTTTTCAATTGAGAAGTCTACAATACTTCGCTCACAATGGATTGCCTTGACAAATCTTTGTGGTCCAACATTCAGTAAACCAAAGGCAAAGATAGATAAAGCTACATTAGCTCAAACTGACACTATCGAATGGTGGATGGCATGGGAAGGATACACCACAATTGAGGATGTTTGCCATTCGCCTCCTTTCACAGGTTGTCAATTCCCTCTGCTACAAAAAGGAATTGGTCCACATATAACTTTAGCCACTCCACCAAGAAGAATAGACTTACCTCTAGACAAGCATAGAAGCTAGTGGTTGTGCATAGTGCTCTTCAACTTAAAGAATGTCAAACTCCAGAGTATCAACAAACTCTAGCTTTATGGGGGGATGTTGATCCCAAAGATGTTGCCCAGGTTGATGAGGAGGAGGCACCAAAGGGATTGGTTGGGATTCCGCTAAATGAGGTGGACCCTCATAGTGGCAGTGACATAGAGAACTCCAATTTTGATGCAATGTTGAGAGATGCAGATTAGGGGCAGTAGTGTACTTTCTTTTTTTGTATTTTCATATTGTAATCGAAAGTGAAACTTGTAGCCTTTTGGCAATTTTTTGTAACTTGTATAATATTTTTTAATATCATATGCATATTGACAATGAATTATGAAAGAAATTTGAATTAAGTTTTGACATTTGCTAATTTGTTTGACTTCGACTCTCATGTGAACTCCCAATTTAACACAAATGTTATGTATTAAGGTTATATAATGTATATATGAATGTTTTAGCAATGTTATCATATTGAAAGGTTCCCAACCCAAATCTAATTCAATTTTTTTTGAGTTTGATTTCTGATTTGACTTTGACCAGCAAATAGGGAATTTGTTTTTCTGTTTGTTTTTGTTGTTTTATGAGTTCTTTTGTGAATTTTTGGTGGTTTTCTAATTTTTTAAGGTTTTGTGCTTGATAATTGCGAAAAAGAAATAGATGCTAAAGGAACATAAATCACTAAAATAAAATTATAAATTCTGATTTTCCTAGAACAACAAATGTAATTTTTAGAATTAATGAAATTGAACCACCGATTACATAGAATTTGCATACCCAAAAGCCAACGCTCAATTTATTGAATATTTAATTGCTAGAACCAAAGCATATACATTAAAGATCTGATATGAAGTGTGATATGCTCCTTAGTGGTCTAAAAACCCTAATTTCCAGCTAGGGTATGACTGAAAATGACACCAAAATAGTACGGCCAGCTAGTGAATGCACTAAAATGATGATACCTGTTGATAAGAAACCCCAATCTGCAATTATATTCTAATCTCATTGCTGCAATCAATTCTAAATGCAAATTAACCTGTGATGAAGACCAATGATGTCCAAATGGAAACCCTAGGTAGATTTCCCTGTTTTGTGGACTAGGTTTTCGTCCAATCCACTATCCTCCAAGGCATTTCATCCTCAAAAGACTTGTATGCTGCTGAAACCCTCTTCCAAAGCTCAAACCTGTAATTTGCTTTTGTCAAAATGAGAATAGAATGCCCAAAAGAGAGCCCAACATATTGCTTTATAACCTCCATGAGCTTTTTTTTATAAAAAGCAATAAAATATTCCTCCCAAAAGGCTACACCCATCTTGAGGGTCTTTCCTCATGAAAAGAAAGAGCCACTTTTTAAAAACAACTTGAGTTACTAGGATGGGGGGCACTTTTCACTATTCCCTTTATAATTTTTTGTTACTATTCACTTTTACTATTCCATTAAAGCAAACTTTAATATTTTCAATTTATCCTTGGATTCATCAACCGAACTCCAAACTGAAAGGCTCATAAAGCTCCCAACTAAGCTACATAGCCCTTGGTTGGGTCCCCTAACCATTTTGCTGACCTACGGGAACCCTAATAGTAGGCCAACCTCCACTAGTCTAAGCTACCTAAGGAAGGGAACCACTTCAATGTGTCAGTCTGAACCTTTTGATTTGGGAACTCAAAAGTGTGTCAGTCGAACAAATAGAAAGCTGGAAACTAACTCACTTTGGATGGGTTATAAAGCAATAATTGCAGAAAGGACAGCTACTATCCAACTTGGTGATTTCCCTAGTGAATCACTGGTATCTAGGTATTGACACTAACAATGTTGCAAGGGAGTTGACACAATTTTACATTGATCAAGATTAAATATGGGAGTATGTGGATTGTTCGATAGACTATTCTCCATGGTTTGATTGTGATTCTTCATTATTGGGTAAAGAGATGTGTGATTTCAGTTTTGATACAGCAGTGCTTAGAACAGTTTATAATGATGGAAATCACTGTCTTTGTTGAGAATGGGTCTAATGATGGTTTCCTACCTTCATACACTTGGACTGGCACAAATCATAAATACAAATTGCATACTGTTGTTTTGTTCCATGACAACAAGATACGAAGGTTGGAGTGCAACTACAAAAATGATATCAGTTGAATAAGCCGAAGTGAGTTAGTGTCAGCCACTAGACTGAACCTTTTGATTTGAGAACTCAAAAGTGTGTCAGCCGAAGGGTCCCCTAATTTCCAGCTAGGGCTTGACTGAAAATGACACCCAAATAGTACGGTCAGCTGGTGAATGCACTAAAATGATGATATATGTTGATAAGAAGCCCCAATCTGCAATTATATTCTAATAACTCACTGCTGCAATCAATTCGAAATGCAAATTAACCTGTGATAAAGACCAATGATGTCCAAATGAAAACCCTTGGTAGATTTTCCTATTTTGTGAACTGGGTTTTCGTCCAATTCACTATCCTCCAGGGGATTTCGTCCTCAAAAGACCTGTATGTTGTTGAAACCCTCTTCCAAAGCTCAAACCTATAATTTGCTCTTGTCAAAATGAGAATAGAATGCCCAAAAAAGAGCCCAACATATTGCTTTATAACCTCCATGAGCTTTTTTTTATAAAAAGCAATAAAATATTCCTCCCAAAAGGCTACACCCATCTTGAGGGTCTTTCCTCATGAAAAGAAAGGGCCACTTTTTAAAAACAACTTGAGTTACTAGGATGGGGGGCACTTTTCACTATTCCCTTTATAATTTTCTGTTACTATTCACTTTTACTATTGCATTAAAGCAAACTTTAATATTTTCAATTTATCCCTAGATTCATCAATTGAACTGCAAGTTGAAAGGCTCGTAAAGCTCCCAACTAAGCTCCACAGCCCTCGATTGCATCCCCTAACCATTTTGTTGACCTACGGGAACCCTAATAGTAGACCAACCTCCGCTAGTCTGAGCTGCCTAAGGAAGGGACATTACAGTCCTCCCTTCCCTGGATTGCTTGTCCTCAAGCAATCCCATGCCAGTTCGTTGCTCCACTCTGATATACATGCCATATAACCATAACTCCTGAAGCAACTCACCATAGTCACTGAGTACCAATGCACCATCCATGTCAATACCTAGATCCCAAATCGTCCTATCCATTCGGCTATAGATATCCATCATAATACAAGCAACACATACCATCCATCTGTAAGAGGAGGCCATCAAAAAGACATGGAAATCAACTCCCATATGCACAGGAAGCAACTCATTAGGCCCCCAAATGTTGTCGTAACTCAGGTCTGAAGAGAGAATGAAGTCATGCGTGTCATCATACATGTCAAAGAAACCCATGTCATACTCCCTGTTGACCCCATGAATGTGCTTCCAAGTAGGACAACTACTATCCCATAATGAATTAATGGGGATGAAGTCAGCAATCAACAAATAGAAAGTTGTCATACTATAACAAATCGATGACATAACCATAGATGAGTTATGGATGCCTTCTGCACCCATCTGAGGCAACTTTTGAGTGGTTGGTCCAGTATGAGTGTTATCACCAAAATCAACAACTAAAAATTCCGAAGTCCCCATTCTATTATCCAAATGACATGTCTCATTAACTTCCCAAGTGAGTTGGGGTGCAAGTGGCTCAAAGATGTAATGTCCCCGTCTCAAGCCTGATCTTTTCAGTGACCGTTGGCCTATTCCGGAGACTCGTAGGCTAGTCGAAAGGTAAAATTAGGGTTTCCTATTTTGAAGGATGTTCTGGCTCGGAGTTGATTGTTTCAATAGCGGATTCTTTCTGAGTTTTCAGAGAGCTTCACAATGGTATGTTCTTCTTGGCATTCTGAGCACCTTCAGGAATTTACTATTTTTAGTAAATTCTATTTCTGGCAGTTTTACAATTGGGATCGGCATGGTTGACTTCCTACTTCAGTTTGATCAGTTGGCTTGTTCATTTATGGCTTCGGGGCACAATTGGAGAGATAAGTTGAGTTATTTAATTAAAGTCACGTTTTAATGTTATATTTTAACGTTGACCCCCTTAGCCTAGCTTCTTCACTTTAAGTCTTTTTAAAAGATGTTCTTTAAGGGTGGCGCTTCATTAAAGAGAATTAATTATATCTTTTATGAAGTTTAATATAAGCTTAAAGTGGACGCCATTTTCAAGGAAGGATTAAAATGATATTAAAAGACAAAGTTGCTTGGAAAAGTGGGACGCCACCTGTGGAGGGATTAGGGTTTGACTCAAAAGAGAAGGTTAGGGTTTCGAGAAGAGTCAACCGAAAATTATAAAAGGGAGTCTTGGTCTTCATTGGCATCATCTTGGGTCTACAGTATTGTTATGCTGCCGGTTTGGCTCTGGAATTGCTTCGAGGAATGAAGGCCTCCTAGCTCGGGCATTGCTTTTTGCTTGCAACACAGCAACTAGTGGTGATTTAGTATAGTTTGTGAGTTCATTGGGATTTGTGCATTGTAATCAGCATTGTGTCTAATTAGTTTCTGATTTTTGCATATTAGAGGTTTCCAGATATTGCATTTTAGCTACAGCAGATTTGAGTTTTAATTCATAAATCAGAAAATATCAAAAACATTGTTCTGGGTATTGTTTCATTCCTTCTGTCTAGGCTAGGCACCCATTTGTCCCAAGTTACAGATTTTTTAGAGAAGTCTCCAATTTTTAAATGCAAAGTCGCCCTCTTGCTGGGCCGTACCATCTGTACTTGCCTTGTTTTTCGTGCATAAATTAAATAGCAGGTTTTGATCAGTTTTCAGTGTTCTAATTGAATCGCCATCATACTAGGATCATTAGGCATTTCGTCTCATGAGATTTGATGAAGTTTTGAGCAAGTTGTGAGTGGAATTGTGAAGTACAGGGCTGCTGTTCGTGCACAAGGAATTGTGGACTGTCATAAACCAGCATTCGAGGTTGGTCTGTTTAGTTCCTTTTCCGATCTAAGCTTCATTCATTCAGTAAAGGAAACTCTTATGAATTGTTGCAGCTTGATTTATAAGTTGATTCACATTGCTAGCAAGATATTATCATTCATATTGTAAACTGGCAGTAGTACTGACAGTATAGTTTCTTGCTCGTCATAGTTTGTAATGTTCAGCTTTTCACTCAGTATTTGCTATTGTATTTAATTTACCTCCGCCCTATGGTAGCTACTTTCCCACTATGGGTTAGAAAGCACATTCTGGGTGTTGAGTACTTTCAGCATTTCAGTTATTTCTTTCAAGCATTGTAATTTGTAATACTCCGCCATATGGTCGCCTCAACTCCGCATTGGATTGGGTAGCACATACTTGGTGTCGAGTTCCCTTTCAGTACTTAGTGTAGAAGACCCTCTGACCATATGCTCGCCATCTTCGGTGCCATCCTTGGTTAGAGTTATCGCATAAGCATTTTCATTAGGATCCTCTGACCAATGCTCACACCTTGCCCACATCGGGATCCTGGTGTACATTCTGGTTAGAGTTGCTTCAGCAACGTTTGGGTTTAGCTGCTAACCTTAACGGGTGCATTGTTTGTAATTTGTGTTGGCGTTTAAATTAAGTACCTGCGGAATCTTGCGGTTGAAAGCGGACAGCTATGCCTGAGATAAATTTGCTCTTCAAATTAGGAGGAAGCTCCCTCTTGCTGATGGTGTTTGAAGAAAGTAGACTAAAACTAAGTTGCCTATCTTTTTGGATCAGCTTAGAGCACAAGGTTTTTTAAACACAAACGCCGCAGCTGAGATTTTCTGATAAGAAGTTCAACTACGACTAACTTAGACTAAAGACGTTCCTAACCTCTCAAGTAATAGCAGGGCAAGAGAAGTTAGAAATTAACAAGGTAGATTCTCTGACAAAATGCTTTAACAATCTCTCTCTTAACAAACACCTACACACTTCAACGTAAAGCTGAAATAAAGATCGTAAGCATAACATGAATACTTGGAAATCACGAGGATTTTAGATCCAGGAGCAAAGGAAACCATGATTTTATTACTCAAATCTCTAAAACAAAGCTCCCTTCTAACATGCCTTGAATAAGAAATTGCAGCTAAGGAGGCTTGCAAACTTATTCTTAACACAATAGAAAACAGCAATCTCACTAGCTCCTTGTTGGCTAAAGAGGCTCAACAATTTGCTTATCACAATACAAATGAACGATACTTGAGCAACAAATAGAAGGCACAATAGGCTCAGCGTTTTGTTCTCATAAGCACGGTTAAAGAAAATAAATGAGCAAAGGCTCTTATTTATAGAGAAGCAGAGGAGTAGGGAACCCTACAATCTCCTTGCTTTCACAATCTAGGGCTTGCTCAGCAAGCAAGCTTTATTACTAAATCTAGAAACAAGATAACAACTAAAACCCTAAAAAGCAGAAAAAACGGGAAACGCCAACTATTACATCTTATCTTCTTTCTATCCTCAAAGAATGGATAAGGATGATTCCAAGAATAGAAAGAAAGCGGGAAAGAAAGCTTCTAGAAGAAAGCTGCTTTAAAGCTCGATCACATCAGCTAGGAAGTCTGAGATTGTGTCCCGGTTCGGTGCATCTATACCATCAACAGCAAAACACCGCTTTTCAAGAATATCTTCGGCATCTTCAATAGATCTTAGGAAATCTTCAATCTCATTGGCCGCTTTATCGAACTTTGCTGACATCATTGAAACATGACCTATCCTTCCGCCAACTGGGCTGCAACTTTGAACAACGTTCTGGAACTGATTTTGCACCTCCTCAAGCCCGACATAAGAACCATCTTCAAGACTGTACTGAGAGGGGATCTCTATGACAAATTCACTGATGAAAAGGAGAGCTTCAACCACCCTTTGCTTGTAGGTGATGAATTCTTCAGATATCCTCTCATAGGTTTTAACTTTGAAAACATGATGCTCTTTCCAAGCAAGGATTTGTCTTTTATGCTCCTTTGAAACTGCTGAACCGTAGGCTGTGTCTAAATCAGCAATGATAATCTCATGCCTAGGTTTTACTTCAGCCCATGTTTGTTCAAATCCTTGGATGCTTTGACGAAGTTTATGAGCATTCTCTCTCAACTGGAACCTCCGAGCCAAGATCTCCTTTCCTCTGACAATGAAGCTCTCGATCCACTCCTGAGTCTCTTTCCCACATATGACCAGCTGTCTTAACTGATGGTGATCAGCTGGTGTCTCTAAGACCTGGGGCAGCAACTGAGTTGTTTGTGAAGAACCACGAGCAAGGTTAGAAATAAAAAGTTTAAGCTGCTGATTTTCGGCCTTGAGGGCTGCCTTGTCTTCTCCATCTTTCAACACTCTTTCATGTAGGTTTTCGGATACAACTTTGAAGAGACTCAAATCTGCATGTCTGGTATTTCTACCAAGATTAGCCTTGACCATTACAAAATCATCCATGTTCACCTCATCTCTATTCTTATCTTCTGGAGGCACAACAGTCTCTACAACAATCTCGTTATCAGGATTCCTATCAAAGTGAACTTGCTTCTTTGCCTTCTTCTTAGGGGGTTCCTGATAAATATTATCGAGATCATCAACACTCACTTGATATGAAGGCCTTCTCCTAACCCTTCCTAAGGAGTTCTCAAGCCAAGACACCGTAGTATCTTTACCATAAATGCTTGAGGGCTTCGCCATGACTCGCCATGACTCGGCGAGTCCCGGGCCGAGCCAGCCTGGCCGAGTCTGGGGAGCTCGGACTCGGACACGCCGAGTCCAGAGCCGGACTCGCCGGACTCGCCGGACTCGCCAGACTCGCCAGACTCGCCCAGACTCGCCCAGACTCGGAGAGTCCCGACCCTGTGACCCGGCCGCGGCAGCAAGAAGTTAAAACACTAAAAAAACATAAAACTAAAAGTTAAAGTTAGTTTTTTTTTTGTTCTATATGTTCTCTCCAACCCTAAAAGCAACTTCATTTCACTCTTTTGGCAAAATAGGAGGAGAAGAGAGAGTTGTGAAGAAAAATAGGAGAAGAGAGGGCAACCAGCAAATTGTTTAAAACAAAAGCAAGGTCATATATCATTTGGGAAGCTTCATACTGCTAAGGAGGTGCATTGAAAGTTCATTGCTAGTGATTGGGAGGAGTTTGCATTGCATTCCCAGCCAAATCTAAGAGGTAAGTTTGATTTTAATGGTTTTTTTTGTGTTTTTTTAACAAATAATTCATTGTAATTTGTAAAATCATTGTTTTTAAATTATTATAGTTTGCAGTTTTATTTACAAACCCTACTTGCAACTTAAATAATTTTACAAACCCTACTTGTTATTGCAGCCACATTCATTTGCAAATCAAACCATATTATTATTTTCACAATGTCTCAAACCCCAGTCAGAAAAGACCCTGCTTGGAAACATGCTGAAATCTTTTCCGGAATGAAAAGAGGAGAAGCAAAATGTAAATACTGCAAAACAATATATCATGGAGGCATAAATAGATTGAAATACCACCTTGCACGCATACCCATCCATGATGCAGTGGGCTGCACCCTAGCACCTATTGAGGCTGTTCGTGAAGTGCAGGTGCAATTAGAAAATTTTGAAAGGAAAAAAGAAATTAGAAAGAGACAGAGGGAGGAGTTGGCAGGTGTTGGAGTTGGACAGGGACTTGGTGCTGTTGGAGATGCTTCTTCCATGCCTCCATACCGTCCTAGTGCTAGTGTTTCTGCTAGTGCTTCTGCTTCTGCACCATCTATTCCTATGCGTACTCCTAGTGCTGGTGGCGCTGCTACTGCTAGTGGTAGTGGCGGTATTAGTATTGGCCCTAGAGTTCGTAAATCTAGGGTGGACTCATATTTTGTACCACGCACTACTCCTGGTTCCCAACCGTCGCTTGAGAGCATGGGTTGGAACAAGGATGCACACGATGCAACAAAAAAAACAATTGCAGACTTTTGGTACTACTGCACCATTCCCTTCCATGTAGCCAGGTAATTCTTTTTTCGTTTAATTGTTTTAAAATTTATATTTAAATTTTATTGTTTTAGAATTTAGATGTATCTCACTATCGAATTCAAATTTAAAGTTAAAAACTTAAATCTTTTCATTTTATGACATGTTTTAGGTCTCCTTTTTGGCAAAACATGGTTGATGCAATAACCATATGTGGGGCGGGGTTCAAAGCCCCCAGCGAAGATGAATTAAAGGGCCCACTTTTGACTCAAAGGTGGCGGATGTGAAAGCACAATTAGAGGAGCAGCGTGTGCAATGGAGGAGGATTGGTTGCACCATCATGACTGATGGTTGGACCGATAGGAGAAATAGGACGCTGTTGAACTTTCTAGTTTCCTCTGGAGGTAATTGTACTTACCTTAATACATTGATATTTGAATTTGATTTAGTTATTAATAATTTAATAAGGCTGATTTATGTTTTTAATTTATTGAATAATTGGTAATTTGGTTTTGCTTATTTTTTCAGGTGACACTGTCTTCATAAAGTCCATTGATGCTTCCGCCCAATTCAAAAATGCCACATACTTATGTGAGGCTATAGAGGAGGTGATCGCCGATGTGGGGGAAGAAAATGTAGTTCAAGTGGTGACAGATAATGCAGCAAATTATGTTGCTGCTGGTAGATTATTGATGGAGTGGCACCCAACTATATTTTGGACTCCATGTGCCGCCCATTGCATTGACCTCATGATGGAGGATCTTGGCAAGCTCCCATGGATAAAAACATGTATGGAATCAGCAAGAAACATTTGCAAATTTGTTTACAATCATGCATGGGTGCTTAACCTTATGAGGCAATACACGGGGTTGAGGGAGTTGTCTCGTCCTGGCATCACTCGGTTTGCATCAAATTTTATCATGTTGCAATC
>VDFB02385715.1:0-93022 GCA_007258455.2 Sequoia sempervirens
ATATCACTTTTATTTACTGCCTATCCTAGTCACTTAATCCATACACTCAAACATCTATACATACACTAAGACCAATTCCAAGACTTAACAAGTGACTGTCTCATAGAGATCTAATTCAAATACCCATTTGGTCTTACCAAAATCTATTTTCCAACTCTACTTATCCAATATACTCTACAGTACACATATACACATATAAGTATATTATTACTTATCTATTTTAACATTGTCACTTCCACGTGTAAAATTAATGATTATCTTTTATCTGTGAGGGTTATTAAAATAAACTTATAATATTCATTTATCTTGCATGCATCAATAATGATATCCTGACTACACTCAACATTGGTTTGATAACTATCTTTGGGTTCATAAAAGAATTAATAGTTAATGGTTATGCATTGATCCTCTATTTTTGCAAACAACTCACATTGCACAACTTAAGTAAGAACCTCCACTAAAGACATTTCATCTAGGCAAATATCAAATTTATTGTATTAACTAGCGCTTGCACCTCAACGAGGTGCAATGTATGCGCCGATAGCAGGATATATTCTGGTAATATATTGAAGGGCAGGGTAAAAAATCGCAAGAAAATGTAAACTATTTTTCTTAAGACTAACTGATCGGATGTGAGAAGATTTGAATATGAACAAGTGAAACTTTATTTAAATCTGTATGCTATGCTAAATGGTTTCACAACATAATATTTTTTGTACAATGAAAGAAGACCTGTAACTTAAAAGGTCAATTGGATTAGGTATAGTTGTTAATGATATTCCTTGTGACCGAATGTAACATAATGGAAAACTGCATGTTGTGGGAAAATATTTTTATAATACAAAATTTATTTTATGACACATGAAAATCAGTAACTCGAGATTGGTTATGTATAATACAATTGTTGGTGGTTGACAATGAGGTTCTATGATATATGCCATGTGTCTTCAAGACCTACAAACAAAAGCAATGGAATGGTTAGCAAAAATCCCAACAATTTTGTTTTTAGGCCTTGTCAATTAGGCAAATACCAATTATTTAATTTATAACCCCACAATGCGGAGGCACTAAATCACACATGATTAACATCAAGGAATAATCATGTCCCCTTGTTAATTATTAATAAACATTCAGTTACAATTCGTTAGGTCTAGATTTTATTTTTACGCCTACACTATATCATTTTCCAGAATATAATTCCTTCAGATAGATTTCAAAATTCATTTCTTCTTTCAAGTTTTCTAGGCCTATTTTTGTCTGCTATGCATGTAAACTACAACCATGCAGTATGTTAAAGACATAATAATGTGTACAGAAAATTGCCAAACATGCACAAGTGAATTCTGGGCAATAGCAAACGAAAGATAGAAAGTTGCATCTCTATACAAAATGTTTCTTTCATGAAGCAAATTACAAATATAAATCATAGTTTATCAATCCTGTGTACACAGTATATTTCTGGGAGTTGCAGAGAGATTTTCTCTTGAATACAGGGGTACAAAATAAATTTTTGCTTTATCTAATCTCTCATATCTCTCATAAACATGTGCTTTTTTCCTAGGTGGAATGTTGATTTTCTTTGGGTAGCTACATATTGAAAAACACCATGATTAGTGTTACATAAAAGATAAAAAGATTCTTCAATATTTACATTCCAAATTTTGGTGCTTCATGATGAATATCAATTAACACATTCAACTACCCTGTGTCACACATCTTCTTATCAACGGCTGAAAATATCAATTTTGTGGGCAATACTCTTTGCAACTGTACCAACTGCAATAAAAACAATAACAAGAATTAACCAAATAAAATGACATACTCTGGATAATTAGCAATGGTTATTTCAATGTTGACTACCTAGGGCACTGCAAGTATCTAAAAATAGATGGCCATCATCAGCTGATACAAGAATAAAAACCCTGTTGCTTTTATTACTTAAGCAAGAATATAATACATTCAAGACAATTCGCAATGGTGATTTCAATGCTGAGTACCCACCCAAAAAGGAACTCAAGTTATAGTTCATTGCTTGTTTTTAACTTTTTTAAATTACATACACTTTAAAATTATAATGATCCCATTGGAGGGGAACTTTGGGATTCTTTTGTAACAAATGTGGATTTCAGGTTAGACACAAATTCTTGGAACTTTCCATATGCACTCATTATCAAATATTTTGGTAGGAAATCAAACAAATATAGGGTGCTCTTGAAATTAAATTGTGTGAGTGGGTGGTTCAAATTTTTAGTACAACTGAATTTTTTTTTACAAGTTTCCATTACACTTGTTGTTTAGTATTTAGTAAAAGTAATCTGAAAATTTAGGATACATGCAAGCTTCCATTTGGAACTAAATCTCATTAGTCTATGCCAAAAGCTTTTAGAACAGCTCAACTACAACTTTTTGTGGGTTTTCATCTCAATTGAAGGAAAATTCAGTCTGGATGTTTGCTCTCTTCATAGAATAGTGCATTGGACAATTGCCTTGCCATCTACTTGATAGCAATGTGATGCATTCACTATGCATATAGAGGACAACTGCCTAAAATCTGAAACCATCTCCAGATTAGAGCAACCCAATCCATCAGGAAGTTTTGAGATTCTTGAATAGAATGATATATCCAACATCTTCACATGACTCAACTAACTGAATAACTGTAGTTGATTTTAGTTGAAATTTTCAAAAAACAAAAAATTGGGGTGCCTATTTGGAACACTAAAAGAAGTTTTGGTATGACACCATTAGGATGTTATAGAGCTGATTTTCCTAGTGCATGCTTTACAGTGACAGAAGACCCGAATTAGAACTACTATTGATGCATTGGATATAACAGAATCGAAAGATGGAGAGATAAAGTGATTAAGGCCGAGCACATGAATTAAAAGGTTGTGTCAAAGCTTTTTAAAAGGAAAAAAAAAATCTACATACAAAATTCCAATAAGATAAAATGGTCAATGAACTTAGGCTAACGTAACACAATTATGTCAAATATAGCATTCAGTTGCTTGGCTAATTGTACAAGATTTGTATGAATATTGTAGTATATGTATTATGCAGCTATTTATTTTCAATTTCCATGCTGATATTTAATGGTTATTGAGTGTACCAATTTTGTAAGAAAATTAGCTTACAAGTTCAATGATCATTGCTAGAGTTTTGGCCAGCAACATCCATGCTTTTACTTTTATTTGTTTTTAAATTTTAGATGTTTTTATTTAGGGCACGGGATTTAAATGAGGTTTTTTTTATTTTAAGTGGCTATGGTACCCACAATTGCAATTTGTAAAATAAGATTTTTTTAATTTATTAATTCTGAGCAGTTGGGGTATTCTAGAATATTTTTAGAACAATTTTTGTAATTAAAAAACTAAAAATAAGCCCCTAGGACATCAAATTTGTGGGTTATTTCTTACCCTTGGCATTGATATTTTTGTAGTTACATTGGCAAGAGTTCCCAAAGTTAGTGTCACAGATTATATATGCAAGTTGTGCAATAGAGGAAACTACCAATTATTTTTGTGGAGATGTCCTCTGCCAAGACCTTCTAGGTTTATTTCATGCTCAATTTAATTACTATTCTAATGACTGCTCCTGGCAAGGACTTCTCCTTGAAGACACCTAAATGTGTACAAAAAGTCGTAATTGTTTACAACATATGTTACAGCTGAGTGATATTGGATCTCTAAGGAAAGCAAGACGCAAGACTTTTCACAAGCATCCCTCATTTCTAGTTTGGGAGAATTGAGAATTTACAAATAGAAATTTCGTTTGCTTACTAAATTAAAAAGCAAGTTTCTTCATAAGATGTTGATTCATTACCTCTTGGAACACAAGCTCAAATGTTAGCCCTTTTGGCCTTCTTAGGGGAAGATTTCCCTTGTAACCTTTTTGCTACATTTACGTAATTTCCTGTTCCATGATGTAATATAAGATACATTTCTCAAAAAAAAAGAGCTCTAACCACAAGATGATCTATAGATATGCTCCAGAAATTCCAAATTTTGTAGTCTAAATTTATCACGTTTTATGGAAATAAAATTTGAGCAGTAGTTGTTTCCATGGGACTCTGCCCTACACTTTTTTAAACAGTACGGAAAGCGACACTAAAAGACATTTACACTTCCAATGAAATATGATTTTCTTATTTGGATAAATTTAATTGTATTTTTCTCCATACTATTTCTTATAAATCATATCACAATTCTAAAACCTTCATAGATATTTCATTTCCTGTTGCTCCGTCAGTTTTTAAAAGATGTCATTTATTTAGAAGAACAAATTCAAGGAGCTTAAAAGTTTGAGAAAATTTGCAAAACCCTAAATGTCCACAAGAAAAATGTGTTTCCCCACTATGAAATTTCTTATTAAAGCAAGTGATTGACAAGAATCTCTCACACATACATAAACCAAAACATATGCTATCCATCCATAGAATTCAAACAATTTTACTATACAAGAGGCAGAGCTCACACAAAGCTTTTTGCTTTGGTGAAAGCCTCATGTATGATCCTCTATGAATTCTGAAACCACAAGACATTTTCAGTTCTCGTGCATTGATATTATTATACATCCAAATTTAAGTTTTTGTAATTTTGTACCATGTGTCATAGAAACTAAAAGTAATTATTGTTCAAAAACATTCATGGACCCTTCACTTCAGGTTTCTTTTTTTCTTTGCCATGGAATTTACAATCACAAATCCTGAAAACTTAGAATTTTGAGCAAAATTGCAAAACCCCTGGTATAAATAAGCAAAATATTTTTTTCTCAAATGAAACCAGTATTATTGTTGCAAAAAGATTTCAAGATTAACACTCTCAAACCAAAAAAATGTGTTTCAGGGACATGGAATTCAACTTGTGGGGCTATGCATGACAGGAAAATCTCACACAAGTTTTTTTTCATCAATGCTTCATCTATAGTCCTAAAACAGGATCTTTTAATGGATATGATCATGGCATACTCTGAAGGATATCACAATATTATAGTGGAGGAAGACTCGTTAATTTTTATTATTATTAATTTTTATTGTTTCAGGGTATATGGCCTCTAAATTCCATTTGGTCCTCATTATTGTTTTTGAATGTTGTTTTTTTCTTTCCTAGGGCAGTTCCCATCTAGCTTTTGTGGTTGTTTGCTGACTTTTTCTCCATGGCCAAAAAGAGTTTGGGATTGTCAAGGGATCCTGTCTACCCGAGAAGGGTCTTTGATCATAGGTTAAAATATATATTTAACTATTTTAGTGTGGCCAAGCTGAAAGTGATCAATTTCATCCTGGGCAGTGACAGCATAGAGGATAATGACCAACTTCATTCGTGTGCATCAGTCTTGGATCATATTGAAGTTGAATTGGTAGAAGTTGTCAAGGCAACAGATGTAAGGGATAGCTTGATGGAATTTTTAGGGAGGTCATGATGTTGGAGTGCTCTGAGTTCTAGTTGAAATAAAATCCTCCCCCATTGGTGATTTCTAAGAAAAGCATGTATGTGCAGGGCTTCTACACTGTGAAAGCAGAATCGCTGGATTTAATCTTGGATGTCAGAAACCTACAATGGCTCCTTATGTCAGTTGTTTGATCTGGCAACCATTAGTTGCTTATGTAGTGTGTTTGTATTTTTAGGAGCAGGGTAAGGACATCCTTCGAATCGTGAAAGCTGGAGGAAATTTTGTTAGGCATTGTAGTTGCAACTTCCTTCGTTGACATGCATGTAGAATGTGGAAGCATAGACAAGGCGTGTGAACTTTTTGACTAAATGCCTCAAAGAAATGTGATCTTAGGGGCAAAGATGATTGCAGGATATGAACAAAGTGTATTTGTTGAAAAGGCTTTAGAAATTTTTGAGTAGATGCATTTGAAGGTGTAAGGCCAAATCCCAACACATTTGCCAACATCCTGCCTATGCCAACATGGGCGCTTTGAAGTAGAGTATGTGCACCCATTAGAGCATGAGTAGACATGGATGCAAAATGTGGAGGCTTAGACAAGGCACATGAACTATTGAAAAATGACAGCACCAAACGAAAAAGAAATTTCTGAAACCATGGCTAGTGTCTTACCTCAAGATTGTGCCTCCAAATCGTAATGTTCGTCAACATGCCTGACAACAAAATGGAACTCGTACAACTTCCCCATCAACGAGACAATGATGAGGTCAAATCTAGATTTACAGAGAACAAAAAGTCCCATTTTGGCAGACGTAGGGAGGATGAGGGATGTGGCTTTGGAATCTTGCATACTCCTCTCAATCACCTTCGCTTCAAAGTTTTTTTAAAACCATGTTTTAATTCTCCCTTTCCCCAGCCATTCTCAGCCTTGCTTCCATATTTCACATTCCCCACCTTGCTCAATCATTCCCTCTCCCTTATCTACTCACATCCTGAGGAAATAATGTCCATCTCAACTACCCCTGAATGTGCCTTTATGGAGGTTGCAGGTTCATCTTTCTCTACACACCATATCATTTCCACATCCTGTAGTCTTCTCATGCCGAAGAATGGATGGCCATACCTTGACGTGAAAAATGGCATGGGTACCATGCCTTATTAAATGCGTGCTCTCCCCATCCAACTTGTGGTTTCTTTGAATGCGCAAGGAACACTGTTCATTTTCTGGCATCGGACAATTTTCTCGGCGTCAGACATCAGACAAATCCGGTGGAATTTCCCACCCAGAATAGCCAATCAACTAATTATTTACAAGAGTAGCAATGTCTGCTACCAAGCTAGGATAGAGGACTCCAGCAGGAAGAACTGTCTTGCAGTTCCCAAAATTAGTAGCAGCGACATGGGTGTTGTGGAAATCGATGTGCCCATCCAAATCGAGCATTGTCCGAGGTGGACATCCCTTACACACAGGAAAATCACATACAAGATTGTGCAGTTAATAAGCATGGCACCCCCCTGCGCACCCCCATACTTCTGTCCACCATCCCATGTGAATGGAGTAAATGCAGTAAGTACTGGCAGGAAAACTTCTCGGCATCAGACAGGAGACGATTCCGGTCGATTTCACCCATAATAGCCTACAATCCGGCAGGGAGAGGCCTGAAAAAGTTTTCGGCATCAGACAGTAAGACTTTTCCAGTGAAATTCCCACCTATAATAGCCTATTGGCTAAATAATCTAATTAATATTTGTAGTATAAATGAATATCCACACCTATATCAATAAATATATATGTGTATATTTAAATTACATTTATTACAACCCGAATAAATTTATAATCTCTAATTTCACTTTTTATATCCGAAAATATTATTAATGATTAATTTATTAAATTGAATATATTAAAAAATTTAATAACTAATCATATTGTTATGTAATTTAAACCAGAATAAAAATAATAACAACAGCAATAAAATTAAAACAAAGTAAATAAAATAGACAACAAATAAGACATTGACAATAACACAAAGATTACGTGGAAAACCTCTAATGTGGAGGAAAAACCACGGGGCAAGGATCAATAGCTTTTATTATCTCAGAAAATCTTTTACATCAGGAGCTTTTCAAAAATAAAACTTCATCAATAATACATAGGAGAGATAAATATTGACATATTTATAAAAAGCTTTCGAAAGAAGAAGTTTCTGGATAATACGAGGAGTTTCTATTCGAATTAGATTTTTCTTAATTCGAAATAGAAGTTTCTTGATTTCTATTCGAACTATATTTTTCTTAATTCGAAATAGAAGTTTCTTGATTTTTAATTTTAGTCTTCAGAAAACTAATATTCTCCCACTTGAAGCTAAATTTAGCCTTCACAACTAACATTCTCCCACTTGAAGCTAAATACAAGGCTCCTTGATAGCAAACTGCAATTGTAGATGATCCTTGCCCAAGCCTACGCATCAAGTCATTTGTAGGCCTGCCAAGCTCCTACATAACTCTTGCTTGGCTTTTGGCAGTATTTTGTAAACATATCTGCAGGGTTCTCAGCTGTATGGATCTTTTCCAAGTGTAGCTTTCCTTCCTCCAACACTTGCCTAATCCAATGATACCTTAAGTCAATGTGTTTGGTTCGTGAGTGAAAAGTTGGATTTTTCGCCAAGTGAATGGCACTCTGACTATCACAATATAGCACATACTTGTCTTGTTTTATGCCCAACTCTCCAAGAAATTGTTGTATTCACAACATCTCTTTGCATGCTTTAGTTGTAGCTATGTATTCTGCCTCTGTTGTGGAGAGAGCTACTATTTTTTTAAGTTTAGATACCCAAGACACTACTGCTCCTGCAAATATATATAGATAAATAGTGGTGGACTTTCTAGTGTCCACATCTCTAGCCATATCTGCATCTGTAAAACCTTCAAGCACCATATTAGTATGATCAAAACATAAACAGTAATGACGAGTACCCTTAAGGTATCTTAACATCCATTTCACTGCTTACCAGTGTTGTTTTCCTGGATTGGCAAGAAACCTGCTAACTACTCCCACTGAATGTGCAATGTCTGGTCGTGTGCATACCATGGCATACATTAAACTACCGACTACTGAAGCATAAGGAATATTTTTCATTTCTTCCTTCTCCTTATCATTACAAGGGCATGAAGCATAATTTAATTTGAAATGGGAAGCAAGAGGTGTACCAACTGGTTTGGCATACTGCATATTAAATCGGTCAAGCACCTTCTCAATATACCTTTCTTGTGACAGCCACAACTTTTTCTTCTTTCTATCACGAATGATCTTCATGCCCAATATTTGTTGTGCTGGACCCAAATCCTTCATTGCAAACTGGCTACTCAAATCCTTCTTCAACCTGTTAATCATATTCTTATCCTGTCCCACAACTAACATATCATCCACATAACAATAATATAATGTACTTTTCCTGGTCATATCTCTTGATGTAGACACAATGATCAGTCTTTAGTCTATTAAAACTATGCTCCAACATAAAAGAATGAAATTTCCTATACCATTGGCCAGGTGCTTGTTTCAACCCATAGAGGCTCTTCTTCAACCTGCAAACCAAGTTCTCTTTACCTTTTATTTTGAAGCCTTCTGGATGCTCCATATAAATTTCCTCTTCCAATTCTCCATGAAGGAAGGTAGTCTTTACATCTAACTGTTCACATTCCAAATCTAGAGCAGCAACAAGACCAAGAATAACTCTAATGGATGACATTTTAACAACAGGTGAAAAAGTTTCATTGAAGTCAATACCTTCTTTCTGAGCAAATCCCTTCACGACCAGCCTTGCTTTGTATCTCTTCTTCTCATCGCCCTCATGTTTGATCTTGTACACCCATTTGTTTCGTAGAGATTTTCTTTCTTTTGGAAGCTTTACCAACTCCCAAGTTCTATTTTCTTGCAAAGAATCCATTTAATCCTCCATTGCTTTCTGCCATTCTTTACTATGCTCATCTTGACAAGCTTCCTGAAAACAACTAGGTTCACCTTCATCAGTTAATAAAATATAATCTGAGAGAGGATATCTCTATGAAACCTTTTGAGGCCTAGTAGATTTGCGAACTGGAATCTCTTGTAATGGCTCTTGCACTATTTCTACTTCTTGTTGTTCCTCATTTCCATTATGTCGTAATGGCTAGTTATTATTTCCAGCAGTGGCTTCTTGTAATGGTGGCAGATTTTCATGTTGTTCCTCTTGTTGTCCTATAATTTCAACAAATTTCTGCATATCCACACTTTTGTCAGTATTTTTAAACATTTGTCCTTCATTAAAACTAACATCCCTACTTCTGATAATTCTTCTCTTTACAGGATCCCACAACCGATAACCTAGCTCATTGTCAGTATATCCTAAGAAAATACATTTCAATGATTTTTCATCCAACTTGGACCTTTGTTCTTTAGGAATGTGCACATAAGCTTCACAACCGAAAACTTTCAAATGAGAATAATATAACTCCTTACCGGTCCACACCTTTTCGGGAATGCCTCCATCTAATGAAGTTGTGGGAGAGCGGTTTATTAAGTAACAAGCAATTCAGACAGCCTCTGTCCAAAAATGTTTAGGCAAACCAGAATTTGAAAGCATACTTCTCACCTTCTCCAGTATTGTCTGATTCATTCTCTCAGCTGTTCCATTATGTTGTGGAGTGAGAGGAACTATTTTTACATGCTTTATCCCATGTTTACTGCAATATTCTTCGAAGGCTTTGGAGCAATACTCCCCACCATTATCTGTTCTAATACATCTCAATAGTTTGTTAGTTTCCCTTTCAATAGCCATATGAAATTTTTGAAAAACATCTAACACTTGATCCTTACTCTTAATAGGGAAAGCCCACACTTTTTTTGATGCATCATCAATAAAAGTTACAAAATAAGCAGCCCCACCTAGTGATTTTATATTAAATGGGCCACAAACATCAGAATGCACCAAATCTAATATTTTTGTATCCCTTTTCAAATTATTCCTTAAAAAAGACACTCTTTTCTGTCTACCCATAATACAATGTTCACAAAATTTAAATTTTGTACCTTTTATTCCAGGCAAAAGGTTTTTCTCAGCAAGTATTTTCAGGCCTCTTTCTATCATGTGTCCAAGTCTTTTGTGCCATAAATCTGCTGCAGGCTCCTCTACAACAATAGCAATATCTGACTTCTGCAACTTTGGCTTTAACGTATAAAGAGTGCATGTTTTCTACCCCTTTGCAATAACTAGCGAACCCTTTACGATTTTCCAGCATCCCTTGCCAAATACTATATGGCAGCCTTCATCATCTAGCTTTCCAGCTGAAACTAAATTCATTCCAAGCTTTGGTACATGCCTGACCTGTTTAAGCAATAAACTACAACCATCATCTGTTTTTATTAAAACATCCCCCACTCCCTCAATATTACATAAATTATTATTACCCAAGCGAACCTTACCCAAATTACCAGATTTATAAGAAATAAAATTTTCTCTACTTGGGGTAGCATGGTAAGAGGCTCCAGAATCTAAAATCCAATCAATATCATGATTAGAAGCACAAAGGCATGCATCCTCATATGGAACAGTAATTAATACCTCACAATCTGATGCAACAACCGTAGTATCCTCATTTGCACTTGCTGGTTTTTGTTCCTTTTGCTCTCACTTCCAAAATCGATGTTCTCTTTTCATGTGTCCCAATTTGCCGCAATAATAACAGGTAATTCTGCCTCTTCTTGATTTTGATTTTGATAACAGCTAAGGCACGTGAGTGTTGCTAGAATGCCTCAAAGAAATGTGAACCCGTGGATAAGGCGCGAACATTTGGTTGACAAAATCCCCCAAGAAAGATGATCTCATTGAATGCAATGATTGAAGGATGCGCACAAACAAAATTTTAAAGGCTTTGGAAACTTTCAATCAAATGCAATCGTCAGTTGTAAGGCCAAATTTTGTAACCGCAGACACCCATCAGAGCATCTCTTCACACGATGCCAAACGAATCAGGAAGGTCATTTAAACTTTTACACCCTTCTATGTTCAAATGCTACAACTACGGTAGATTGTCAATGAATCAAGCAGATTATTTAAATCTTTAAACTTCCTCATATGTTCAAACGCCGCAGCTGAGACAGGCTGACAGTGGAAACAAAGCGATTATTTAAACCCCTACAACATTCTATTTTCAAGTTCTGCAGACGTGACAGATTGCCAACGGAATTAGAAAGGTTATTTAAATCTCTAAAACATTCTATGTTCCAGTGTTGCGGCTGTGACAGATTGTGAATGGTATCAGGGAGATTATTCAAATTTATACACCCTACACAGTCTAAACACTTATGACAAGGCACATGAATTATTCAAAGAATGCCTCTCAGAAATGTGGTCACAAGGAATGCCATACTACAGGATACGCACTACTGGTTTTGTTGAGAAGGCGTTAGAAATTTTAAGGCAATTGCATTTGTCAGGTTTTAAAGCCAAATTCTGCAACCTTCACTAACACCATCCCTTCCCATGCGAAAATGGAAACTTTGGAGCAGTATGGACATCCTTCGAAGCCTAAAGGATAGAGGAACTTTGTCAGATATTATAGTTGCAATCTTGCAACTGCCCTTATAGACATGGATGCAAACAAAAGGTGGAAGCATTAACATTGTATGTTACGTGCACTGTCTGACAGAATATCTAACAAACAAGATGACATCTCAAGGGCTGCACGATTGCAGGATATATACAAAACCGGTTTAACAAACTTACGAGCGAATGCAGAAGAATGGTGTAGAGCCAGTCTCCACCGTGTTTCCCTCTTCCCAGCGTTCCTTTTAGCCTCTCTCCACAGTCACCCTCAGTGCATTACCTATATCCCTGCTCCATGAAAATGCCTCTCTCCCAAAAAATAACCCCCAAAGCCAAATGTGAGAGTCTCTCCCAAGCATGTGGACGGCTTACTCTTCACATGCAAAAGAGTTGGAGTGAAGACAAGGCACGTGGAGGGCTGAACAGAAGGCATGAAGCAAGGTGAAGGAAAAGAAACAGAGACAGGTGTAACACATTTAAATGCTAGTCATTTATGATTTGAATATAAAATATATATATATATATGTGTGTTTATAAACATATTTAATAATACTATTTAAAAATGTTAAATATATTTTGATTTGCATTAAATTTTAGAATTATTGCCACATAAATAACAACTATGCCATACGTTATTAAATCGAATCAAATCAAATTAAACTTAAATTCTACCACCATATAACATTTTATCGGGAAAACCTTAAATCAACCTGTTTATCCCGAAAAATCTTTTTAAATAAATATATATCTATTTTAAATTTCACCGAATGAAGAAATTGACTAATTACTTATTTTTAAATAAACCCTTAATACAAATAAATAAATAAATAATATTATTTAATTAAATGAACATTATTATTTAATTAAATAAACAATATTATTTAATTAAATGAACATTATTATTTAATTAAATAAACAATATTATTTAATTGCCAATTGAAAATTTACAAAGCTGCAATTAAGATATCACTCTTTTAATTTTACAAACATAATTTTAAATTTTCAAACTAATTTAACATTTAATTAAATCTTCACAACACACATTAATAATTACATTTACTGTTTAATTTCAATCATAATACTAACCATCATTGTATTAATTGAACTAATTGACAATAACGATATGCATCTAATTCCGACAATTAACACATTAAAATTGCCACTTAAAAAGGAAGTAAGATAAGACAATACCAAATAGAATGAGAACTGACAAACGACATTGTCAATCGACGATGGGATGACGGAGACAAATAGGGGTACTTTCTTGTCAAATCCCTAAACCACATCATATCTATTGGGTATGTTGGGCACGCTCTGACCCAATGATGCGGGTGGAGTTGGTTCCCGGTACCTACAGACCTACATAAAACCAAGTGTTGAAACAACATATATATTCAATACCATACACATCGTGAGAGAGAATTGTAGTGTGGTAGGGCACTCATGGATGAGTGATGCAACACCATCCCCCTCACCTGAACCTCAAACAATAGCACATCATCAAAATATCATGAAGCGAGTATTAAACAATTTACGTAACCACACAATATAGCATAATGAGGTAAATGCGAACACCATGCATCATTATATCATTAACATCGTAAAATAGTATCATGTGCATCCAAGTGAAACACATAAGTCAAAAAAATGAAACAATCACCAACATAATCACGAGTATGCATCAAACATAAGTAGTGTCCCAACAGAAACAACCACACGCACAGTAACACGGAAGGCACTACAAAGTTTTTCACCATACTCGACATGAAACAAATTTTTTATTTATTTTCCACTTTTTTTCCATTGTTACTACGAATGAACAAGCAAGGGTTTGATGGTTTTTCCTATTTGTGTAGGAGATTTTTTGCTTGCAGATGCCTCCTATGGATATTTTATGATTAGCGGGAATGTTAGCTAACTTCTTGGTTGTGTTCTGATTTGTTTTTGTGTATCATTATGAACTTATCAATATCTTACAATATTTCTTACCAACATTCTAGAAATAGCATATATTTCACTTTATTTTTATTCTTTCAAAGTTTATGCAATAAAAAACATTTTGGATGATCAAAACAATAATTTTTTTGGAACAATAGATTTGTAAGATATCCAACTACAAAATATATGAAAACAACTAAAATAAAGAAACAACATTGTGAAGTAATCAATAGCATTGAAGTACTATCAAGTGATATTTGATGTTTGGAAAATCCAGATGCCTTCAGAGACTGTAAGCAACACAACATTGACTCCATATAATGCTCTATATAAGCTGCTAATTTCAATATCATATTACATCGAAGTCTTCTAAGAATATGAAATTCAATTGGCTCCATTCCTGACTCAAATAGAGTTATACCCAATTCATATGGGTTTTACAGGAAATGGAAAATCATGGAAAGCAATGATGTGGTTGGAGAAGAAAAGAAGAAGACCCTCTTATGATGGATTTCTTATGGAGGCCTACCATTGGGAAGTGGTTTGAAATTTTATAGGGAATACAATCTCATTCAATCTCATTTTTAGAAAAAAATTGAGCACTCTCTGATTTGATAGAGATACAATTTGATTTGATTTGGTAGATAGGTTGGGTGGATAATCTGACCTCTTAATAATAACTACATTGATTATGGCCTTACATGTTCCTAAATAATGTATTTGTAAAAGTTGCTATCTTAATTGTACATGTCAGTCGGCCACTAATTTTTTTGACGTACTTTCTAGAGGTCATTGAAATTGTTTACAAGTGATCAAAAATTGTTTACCAGCAATAAAAAAATTGTTTACCAACCAACAAGAACTTGTTTCTAGGCAAAATACTTCTTTCGAGCTGAAATTTATGACTCGATAGTTGAGTCACTGCATACACTGGACGGTTACTCACAAATACTATTGGGACAATGATTATTAACTACATGGAATGCATGTGTTTTGTATTAACCATGTCTAAAAAACTTAAGACAAATCAATAATATTTGTAAGAAAAATAAATATCCCCTGATAAAACAAAAATAAAAAAAACCTACACTAATACAATCTACTTTGTTGATCTATCAAATCAATCCTAGCCCTTGACCATTCATCCCTCAAATCTATTAATAGCTCATCAAATGAGGCAATTTATAAAAAATTATGGAATGTAATGTTATGCTATAAATTTGAGTACCTTGTACACACTCTCTCCATCAAACATTAGATCATCTTGAGCACACCCACACCTTGTGTGCAATAAGATATTTTTGGTGATGGAATTATCATAGTTTCGCATATGTTATGCTTAGTCTTTTAGCTTAATTAGATGTTTATAATTAGAGAATAGGGTTTGAATTAATAGTTTTAGTTTTTATTTGTATTCCATGTTTACTTGTACATAGATAATAGAAAAAATATAAAGGGGAATGTATGATTCCTCCCCATGTGTAAAGATATCACAATAATGAATTAAATGTTAAAAGAGCCCAATGTGTGGTGTCTCCCATTTGTAAATATTAGTAGTGCTAATCTAGTTTGAGAGGGGGAATAACATGGTTGCCCTCAATTTGAACCAAAATATGTAGAGATGTAAGCCCATAGTGATAGAAATTAAATAAGATGGTTTTGAATGGCCTAATATGATTATGTAATGAGAAAATATGTGTGAATAATATATTATTAATAAATCATATATAAAATTGAACCTGCATTTGTGAATAATCTCTCTCATGGTCTAAGTAATATGAAGAAGTAAATTTACACATTACATGGTATGGATGATAGAATTAGTGAGAAATATGCATATGTTGCATCAAGATATGCCAATATGTATTGATAAGTGTGATAAAGCAATGCATAGTAATGCTAATAGATGGTCATGAAAGTATAAGGAAGGGACTTGTAAGGAGGTAATAATCAAAACACACGTATAGCTAGACACCACTAGATAAAAAATTAGTGCAAGCAATCAAATAAATGATATCGGGAAAACCATGATGCCCTTCAATATAAAGATACAATAATAAAAGAATAATATGTAAAAGGGGAAATCATAATATCCCCAATGTCTTTATCTATAACCATGCAAGTGTGGCATATAGGGAAAAGGAAGGCATGACGGCACCAAATGTCAATTATGTGAAAATGGCGATGGATAAGGCATAATGGGAAAAAGTTCTACCCTCTAAGTGTAAATATGTGATGGTGAAAGTAAAATGCAAAGGAGAAAGGCATGATTCCTCTTTATGTAAATATATGGGTGAAAGTTCAATGTCGTGTCCCACTTTTATAATGGAAATGATCAAATACTAATCTAACTTTTAAAATTGAATCACTCAAAAGTGAAATATATGTTTTGAATTATTAGTTGGTTTAAAGTAATGAAAACTATATTTTATAGAGTACATTATGTTTTATTAAATAATAAAATTTAAAAATGATTTGAATGTATTCTTTTGTAAAATTGACACCATAACTTAGCTACTCATAACAAGTTAAAGATGAGGTTTAGAAGGGCTCAATTTTTTCAAAACTAATAATATTTGTTTACTTTTATTTTATTCTTTAATTTATAACTTGAAATTTTAGTGTATGAATTACTTTTTCTATTTTTGATAAATATATTTTTTAAATATATTTTAAATGTATCTTGTAATAGAAACACAACTATTTGAAGGGCCCCAACTTATTGTCTTATCTATTTATCCAAGATAGAAGACTCTTATATCATCTTCACATGAAATCTGTAATCTATTGCATCATATATTTTAAAAAAAAAAAAAAAATATTGATATTTTTTCTTGAAAAAAAAATTAAACATATATTTAAGTGATGATGACCTATTTTTATTAAAGTGAGAGAAAATATAAATTAATTAAAATATCAAAAAGGTATTTTTTAGAAACTACATTTATAGATTTATGAAAATGAAATGTTCTTAATTTTTTTAAATGTTGTTTACATAAATCGAAGTTTAAGTTTTTCATATAATTTTGCTTTCTTATAAATGTGCGCGAAAATATTGTAATATATTTATCTAGTGGATGTCTAATTTAACTAAAAAAAAATCTAACTAGAACATATTTTTGAAAATTTTAATTTTAATTAATAATGCTAAAATTTACTTGTGTTAGATAAGAAAGGAACATGAAACTTGTGAGCGCATGGGAAGATCACAATCGAGAGATTCCATGACAATCATGACAAGCAGGAGAGTAGATGAATGTGAAGGGATTTTAGTGAGAAACAAGTAAGAGATTCAATCAGAGATGTACTTTGAAAGCTTTTATCTTCTATAAAAATACAAAAAAGATTAGATCGCAAGTGGCTTCGAGTATAGATTGCGGGCTTCCTCCCAAATCCCTCTTTTGAAAAGTATGCATTATTTTTGCTTCTCTACCATCAAAGTCAAAAACAAAAGTCCTTTTACAAATATTGTCCTGCATGTGGGATAATACAATCTTCAAGAGATATTTTAACTATTGAAACCAATAAAGATATTCACCATATTACATGTGAAAAATAAATTTACTAAGTATCAAGGTCTTCAAACTCACAAGGTATATAATGAGACTATCAATGTAATTGATATACCACACACCAAAATAAATTTTCATTACATCATAGCCCAATCTAGAAAACTCAGGAAACACAACAATCCATCCTAATTATTTGAACTAAACTCTTAGGAAACATAGTAAGACGCTAAAGAAAACATTATTGAGTACAACTACTTAATTTCGGACATAAAATACTTAGTTGAAAAGTTTGATCTTCTACCTTGACGCCACTGGTACCACCCATATTTCCTCCATACATGACATTTGTTAGGAATAAAGCATTTTAAAACAAAACGATAAAAAAAAGTTAAAAAAAGAAAGAAAGAAAGTGTCTCAACCTTGCGTGGAAATAAAAGTAAAGCGAGCCAAGAATAGAAGATTTTGTGACAGGTGAAAAGCGACTATTTTGAGAAGTATCTTTTATATGGAGATAGAGATAAATTTTCTACGAGTTTTTTATTAGATGTTTCTAAAATAAATGATTTATCTCTAGAAGGTTCTCACATGCAATGTAATAATATATATTGGTACTTTGAGATAGTCATTTTTGAGAGAAAGGTGAGAGTTAGTTTGCAAGTTTGTATGCTGCCAAAATGCTGTTGAAATTCCTCTAGAATAAGTTGAGGTGAACACTCCTATAAGAACTTGCATTGAAAGTGTGTTGTAATCTATTTCAAGATTTGAAAATACATTGTGCAGGTTTTGGAGTGTGGGGTTTTTCTCCTGAAAGGGTTTTCCCCACGTAAATCATTGAGTTATGATTTTATTGTTATTATGTTTACAGTATAATGTGTTTCTTGAAATCTCTATAATATTTTATTTGAAATTTGCATAGCCCTCCACTCAAGATTAGCGTAGGAAGAATTTCCACACACCTTTGCTTCCTTAAAAGTGGTATCAGAGCTTGGCTAGTTTTGGTTCTATTTGTTGGGTAAAGAATTTTTTGAGCTAATCAAGTTTGAGTGGGAGCTTGTGCATAGTATTTCATATTCTATATTCTAGGATAATAGAGATGGGGAGCACATCTGGGAGGATTGAAGTAGATAATTTTTTTGGCATGAATTTTGAAATGTGGAAGCTGAAGATGGAAGATGTGTTGATTGATCGAGATCTATGGGATGCAGTGGATGAAAATGTCTAGAGGCCTACGGATCCAGCTTTGCCTACAAAATATGATGTAATGGATAGAAAAGATAAAGGTATCATTAGACTATGTCTTGCAGATTCAATCTTGATAAATGTCCACAAAGAACCCACTTCGAAGAATCTTTGGAAGAAGTTGGGTGAGATATACCAAGCCAAATCTCTAGTAAATAAGATTTTCTTGAGGAAGAAGTTGTATTTCTTGAGAATGGAAGAAGGTGGACGAATTTATGAGCATCTGGAAACATTCAATATGTGGGTGACTCAGTTGCCTTCAGTTTGGGTTAAGATGGATGAAGAAGAAAGGTGCCAAACTTTGTTGTGTTCGCTGCCAGACTCATGGGATACCCTCGTCATGGCCAACACTTCTGTCATCTTGAAGATGGAGGACATTGTTGGTTCTTTTCTCTCTGAGTGCCAAAGAGGCTTTGAGTGTTCGAGGAATACCAAAAGAATGAGGAAAAGATGAGAAGCAGCGTGGCCATTCCAAGTCCAAAAACAAGGGGACATCAAAATCTCATGGTAAGTCCAAGGCAGTATGCTGGAATTTTTGAAAACCTAGAAACTTCTGAAAGGACTATAAAGAAGACAAGAAAAAGAAGAAGAAGAAGCAGGATTTTGATTTTGAGTCTGAAAAGGAAGATGGAGATGTCTTTATTGTAGCCTTGGCTAGTTGTGCAGGTGATAATGTATGGTTGATAGACTCAAGTGCATCTTTCCACATGACTCCTAACAAAAACTAGTTTAGTAACTATGAAAACTATGATGGTGGTAAGATGTATTTGGGTGATGATTCTTTCCTTGATATTGTTGGCCATGGTAGTATTCATGTGAAATTTTCTGATGGTAGATTTAGACGATTTGATGGTGTCTTGCATATCCCAGGACTAGCAAAAAATTTATTATATGTTAGCAAGCTAATAGATGCAGGTGTGCATGTACAGTTTTCTAAAGCAAGTGTGAAAATGGTAAGATATCCTATGGTGATAGCGAGAGGAATCAGATTGGGTACATTGTACTAGCTCAATGCATGCACAGTTGAATGCAATATCACTTTTGATAAGATTAAGCCAAAAACTACTTCACTGAAAAAAGAGATAGTTTCCTCTTTTGCAAATGGTCGTGGTTTTTGGGTACCCAAGGGTGCTCTGTCTACTGAATCAAAGTTTCCTATAGAGAAGACCATGTTATGACACCAAATGCTTGGCCACATTGGAGAAAAGGGTTTAAAATCTCTAAAAAATAAGAACCTCATTAAGGGTTTGAATGATTGCAATCTAGAGTTTGATTTCTATGAACATTGTATTTATGGAAAACAAAACCGCATTTAGTTTTACTCATCTTCTCATAAGTCTTCATGTATCTTGGATCTAATTCATTCTGATGTATTTGGTCATGTTGATGTTTCTTCTATTGGTAAATCAATTTATTATGTTACTTTCATTGATGATTTTAGTAGGAGAACATGGGTATATTTTTTAAAGAGTAAATTTGAAGTTTTCAGTCATTTTAAGGAGTTCAAGGCTATGGTAGAAACTTAGGCTAGAAAGAAAATTAAATGTTTGGGGACTGACAATGGCAGTGAGTACTGTTCTGTAGACTTTGATAGATTCTTTACAAACTGCATGGGATTAAAGGATAAAAGACAACTCTATATTCTCTACAGCAGAATGGAGTTTCAAAAAGAATGAAAAAAATGTTGATGGAGAAGGCTGGGAGCATGTTGAGTGGAGCTAGTCTAGAACAAAAATTTTGGGCTGAAGTTGTTGCCACTACTTTTTATTTGATAAATAGATATCCTACATCAGCACTTGTTGATAAAATGCCAATGGAGGCATGCTCGGGGAAAAAGCCTTCACTTAGACATCTGAGAGGCTTTGGTTGTGAGGCATATGCACATGTGCCTAAGGAGAAGAGAACAAAATTGGATTCTAAGATTGTCAAATGTATCTTCATTGGCTATAGTGATGGTGTGAAAGGATACAAGCTTTGAGACCCTATTGTACAAAAGGTAATTTAGATAGACTAAATCTTCTCCTGTTAATTTTCAGCTAGAAAAGCATAAAGAAATTGAACAGAAAAATGATGTGGTTCAACTTTTGACTACGCTTGAGGAAGTTGAATCAAGACCACAAAATAGACAAGAAGTTGAGGAGAGTTCATCAAGATATGAATCTTCAGAAGAGAAAGAAGAGGAGGAACAAGTGGAAGAACCTCCACCCTAGCTTGTTCGAAGGTCTACAAGGCAAAGACAACCACCTCAAAGTTATGGGTATTCACCTGATGATTGGAAGTGTATATTTTCTTTGAGTGAACGTTGATGAACCAAGATCTGTGCAAGAGGCTTTGGATATTAGTGATGCATAGTCCTAGAAAATAGCCATGGATGAAGAAATGGCAGCCCTTAAAAGAAATGATACCTAGGACCTTGTACCATTGCTTGAAGGTCGGAAACCTATTGGATGTAAATGGGTGTTTAAGAAAAAGATTGGTTCAAATGGAAATATTGAAAAGTATTTAAGGCACAATTGGTTGCAAAGGGATACTTTTAGGTCGAGGGCATTGATTATGGTGAGATATTTTCTCTTGTTGTTAAAATGACATCCATTCGGTTTTTATTATCTATTGCAGGAACTTATGATCTAGAGGTGCAACAAATGGATGTGAAAATTGCATTCCTTCATGGTGATTTGGAGGAAAAGATTTATATGACACAGCCAGAGCACTACGTGGTAAAAGGTAAAAGCAAGTTGGTTTGTAAGTTAAATAAATCTTTGTATGGCCTTAAACAAAGCCCTATGATGTGGTACCAAAAGTTTGATACATATATGTTGAGTTTGGGATTTGTGCGGTCTAAATCTGATCATTTTGTATATTTTAAATCTAATGCTGATTATTTCCTACAAATTGCTTTATATGTTGATGACATGTTGTTTGTTGGGAAAGGCAAAGGTTTGATCGCAAAATTGAAATCTCAACTCTCTGTGAAATTTTAAATGAAAGATATTGGTGCAGAAAAACACATACTTGGGATGGAGATTAAAAGAGATCATGAGAACAGAAAGCTATGGCTTAGCCAGAGTAAGTATTGTATGCACCTAAAAATGGTCACATTATAATAAGTCTAGTAATTAATTAAATACAATTTATTTAGTTAAATATCTAATTCAATCTACATATAAATAAATTTAATTATTTATTTATATTGTTCATTTTCTAATTCTTCTACCTTAATTAAATAAATAATTTTATTTAATTATTTACCATATTCCATATTCCTCTTAATTAAATTAAATAAATTCTATAATTTATTTATATTAATTATCATATTATTCTAAGTTTGAATATTTATATTCAAAATGGAATATTCCTCCTCTTCATCTCATAGTTAAATTAAATATTTTAAATATTTAATTTAATGCCTTCTAAATCTATCTCTCTCATATAATTAAATATTACTTATTTAATTAGGTGAGTTTCTAAATTCATCTTCCCATATAATTAAATAAATTTATTTATTTAATTATGAAATTCATTTCAACTCATTCTTCAAAACAGAAACCTTCCTTCAGATCTAAATGAGAACAATTGAGGAAAAGGGAAACCTTCTATCTCCCTCTCAAACTTTCAAAAATCTCTTACCGTTCATCTTACCAGACTGAATCTCAACCGTTGATCTTTTCCAACTAAGCTATTGTCTTCAAAAATTCTATAAATCTAACCTTTCACAAGCCATTTGGATCAAATCTTCTTCTAGCATCTTCACTCTGTCAAAATAATTCTTCAATCGCCATCTATCATCTTCATCTTATTGTTATGCTATAGAATTGAGCAACCAACATTCCTCTATTATCACCCTTCGAAATCTTGTATCCTTGTGTAGGTGGAGAAGAGCAATGGAGATAAATCGAGATTAGCATGGAGATCGGTTTGCATTTGTGATTCGTATTGTGATTTCCTTGTTATTTCGTACTCTATTGTGCATGATAGGATTTAATTTGTTTATTGTCTTCAATGCATTTAAACCTATTTTATTTTTAATTCCTATCTACATTTTGGAGCCCACCATGGGGCCTTGCCCCATTTTTAACATTTGTTTGCAGGTTTTATGATAGGATTTCGCGTTCTGGAATTCGGATTTTCAGCAAAAATTTTCGTTTTACCACATTCGAGGATTTTTGTAGCACATCTGGGGTTTCTATAGCACATCAAGGGATTTTAACAGTGCTTTTGCAGGTCTTTCGGTGCATTTAGGAGCTGTTTCGGCGCATCGAGGGACTGTTCCGGCGCATATACGGTACAGAATAGCGCATATACCATTCCATTAAAAATTTCATAACAAAAAAAATTTAGCGCATATAGGACTTCTTTTAGCACATCTGGGAATTTTTTTAGTGCATAGGGCCTCTGTTTTAGCGCATATATTATTGTTTCAGCATTTTTTTTAGTCAATCTTAAAATGGTCATATCTTGGTCATTTTTTGGTATTTTTCAGCGATTTTTTTTTTTGATTTGGGGTAGAACTTCATAAGCTATCCAATGGTGCAGGTGTTTATCAAATTTTGACAAAGTTAACATAGTTTTAATGAATTTGGCACTGTTTTAGCGCATACAGGGTATGTTTTAGCGCATACAGGGTCTGTTTTAGCGCATATATCACTATTTCAACATTTTTTTTAGTCAATCTTAAAATGGCCGTATCTTGGTCATTTTTTGGTCTTTTTCAGCGATTTTTTTTCTGATTTGGGGTAGAATTTCATAAGCTATCCAATGGTGTAGTTTTTTTTATCAACTTTTATAGAGTCAAAGTTATAAAATATTCATATATTATTCAACACATAGGACTTTTGTTCTAACAGATTTTTAATTTGTTTCTTTTGTCTTGGTGACTTATTGGTGAATCATACAGAGCTGGAAAAGCATTGGGATCAATAAAAAAACAATTTGGAAAGTGAATAATCAAGTGCACACATTCTATTTTTAATCTCTTAATCTTGTTTGTCACACATTTCAATTTGGGGCATAAAATCAATCTTGTTTGATCACATCATTGCAATTGGTTTAAAATGAATCTTGTCTTCAATCACACTATAAAAATTGGGTCTAAAATTAATCACTATCTTCCTACACATTTGATTTGGGATCTAAAAAGAACAAGTGCTTCATTTCTTTCTTGCACACATTTCAATTTTCTAAGGGTCAATTAATAATTGTGAGTGTGAATCAAGTGTGTGTGATCACAAAAAAATGCACTTGGTTTGCTTCTGTCAAACCCTTCATAGGAGGCCTGCTAGGGGATTTCATCACCCCTAGGGACGACCTTAATCAAAGTGTGAATCAAAAGACATGCTTGTTTGGGAGTTAAAATTTTGTCACTCTTGGCTAAGCCCCAAAGAACTTTATACCTTTGGGAAGTGAAGGTGAAGGGTGGGTTACCCCTTTCTCCCGGCTATGTGGCAGGATTTTTCTTTCAAATCATCCTTAGTCAACCTTGTGCAGACTAGCTTAAGACCTAATTGGCCATACCCACTTGACTAGTTCTAGGACTTGTTGATGTGTCTTCTTCAAATGTCTGCTTAATAATCACATTCATAAATTCCAAAATTCAAACTTGCTTATGTTTCTTGCGTGAGTGATTTATGTGTGTGCATGTGTGATCATTCATTTAAACATTGCCAAATCAAGCTAAACACCAAACACATAAAGACAAGTCACTCTACATGTTCTTCCAACACATTCATATCCAACCACTTTCATCCTAATCACTCTTCTTAGCCACATCCTATCCATTTCATCCTAATCAATCAAGTCATCCAATCTAATCATTCCACATCATCACCATCACCAACAAAGTCCTAGTCACTACTTGTCAAAATGGTCATAATCATAAACAAGCCCAATCCTAATCATAAGCCCAAAATCATAATCCAAGGGGACTATCCCTCTAGGCCAAATCATGAGACAAAACCTAAGCCCGAGATCATCATTCAAGGAGTACCTTTCTCTAGTTCAAATAATGAAACAAAACAAAAACCTAAAATCAGACTTTGAGGGGCTTCTCCTACCTCCTCTAATAATGACATAAACGATGTTGCATACTTTGATGAACAAATCGATGCGCAAGAGCTTACACACCTGTGTGACACCATGGCCACATTCGAAAATAAAGTCCTAGCATCCCAACTTCAAAACCTCCTTCAGAAACTTCACCAAATACCCCAACCCCTAGACCACCAAACCATACAAAGCCTTCAAACCCTCTTCCAAAATTTTCAACAAATTAAATCACCTCAAATCCAACACCTCCTAGCTCAAGCCAATCAATTCATTGCCACTTGTCAAATCCAGCAACCACAACATCATCCCCTATCCATTCATTATCAACCAATGCCACCTCAACCTAATGTGTCATCCGCTTCCACCTCATACCAATCTAATCCATCCACTTCTTTGCATGTCAATGCCACATCAACCTATCAAGCCACATCACGACAAACACATGTGAACTTAAGTTCTACCTTGCAACAAGGCCAAACTTCCTCATATTCTAATGCAACCATTGAAAAGGGGAATACAAATCTAGCACATGTACCCTATAACTTTATCACACCATCATCCAATCAAAATCAAAACCCTAAGCCAACACCTTCCACCCCTACACCTCCAAAGGATGTGACCCAAAGGCTACTAGCAAGGAATCAACTTTCACCATGTCATTCAACTCATATTCTTGAACATACAAAAGAGTCATCAAACATCATGCCAAGTACTTCAAGCCAACCATGTCATCCACAACCACTTGATCCAATTCAAGAGTCATCCCCTTCCACCTCCATTCAAATAAGTCATGAGGTATATCAAGAGCACCATCCTAAACATGAGAAAATATTACCCCCTCATCCACATAAAGATCAACACCCTCCCAATGATTCCATTCATAACATACCTAATGCTATTCATGATCAATCTTTCATCTTTGATCAAGACCCCTTTTATGGTCAAGAAGACCATGATGATCCCCTTAGCCAACTTTATGCATTCCATGGTCAAGAGCTTGCCACCTCACCCATCCATGATCCATCAACATCCACTTCCCTTGATGAGACATATGCCTCTGAAACACACATAGAAGATCAAACAAATACCTTGGATCTAAGTGAACACAATGCTCATCAAGATCCTAATGATCCTCCATCACCCACTATGAACCCCATTGCAAGTCCTCCATCCTATCCTATTGGTCTCTCCACCCTCATTCATGAATGTTCCTCCTTAGAACAATAAAAACAATTATCTTCCCTTGCTTCATTTTCTCCATCCAATAAGGAACTTGTGTCTAGTGTTCCACCTACACCTAGTCCCATAGTCCATTGCGCACTCCAAAACATGAACCACCAAGGTAAAGGTCTAGACCTTCATGAACAAGATATTTTGGAGCCTATACATGTCAAAGTCCCTCCACGCTCTTATGGCCTTCGACATACACCCCAAGGACAACAACCTAAAGATTTTGGTACTTCCTCCATGCATCCTAAGTCCACTTTCCATCATAAAGCCTATCATATGCCTAAAACATATGTTGTCATTCCACCACCATCATCCTATAAATGTCAAAAGCATGTGACCATACACCTTCCACCATCCACTTTTCCACCATTACTTCCAACTCCTAATATCCCTCCATCAACTTTGCCACCATTACTTCCAACTCCTAATTTCCCACCATCAAATTTACCAGCATTACTTCCAACACCTAATATCCCTACCATCCAATCCTCTTATCCATGTATCCGTAAATCCTCTAAAAATCTTAATCATAACCAATCAATGCACACATTGTATAAACATGAAGCTTCCACCCATTCCACCATACCCATGGATTCAAAAGCAAGAATTTCAATGCCTCTACCTATAAAGTAAAAAATCCTAAGGGTTCTCATGCCTTAGGACATCAATACAAAAAGTCAAAGAAAAATACATCCAAAAAGTTATATAAGCCCATACCTCCAAAAGTAAAGGCCAAAACTAAAATGGTTTGGGTACCTAAGAAAAAAGAAATCAAGTCAAATGAGGCATTCACATCACAAAAATCCCAACCATCCACTTCCATCCCACACTCTCATTCCATTCAAATGTCTCAAATTCCTAAAACCCACAAGCAAAATAAAAATCATAAAAATACTAAGTCTATGTGGGTACCAAAAGCACTACACCCTCCACCTTCTAAGAAAACATCTTCATTGCTTCCTACACCCCATCCACATCAAAATCTTCAACGTTTATCATAGTGTGTGCAACCATTGGTCATGGTTCCCTTCCATTTCACAACAATTCCACATACCTCCATCTCCTTGTCCTTCAACTACTATCCTACATATCTTCCCAATCACCTCCCTATGGTCCATGCTTTTGCATAAACCTTTCATCCATCCTTCTGCATAAGTCCTATTCAATCTACATCATCATCCACTATTCCCCATCCATTCTTACATAAAACTTTCATAATCCGCCATCTACCTACTCCATTTCCCTTTCATGTCATCCCTTACCAACATCTATGAGCATAATGACATTTGACATGGTCCATGCAACGACATCCATCTAGTGGGACTATCACCTTTCATAGAACTAGACACTTGAGTCCCTTCTATCCAAAAAGCTAAAAAGTCAAAAAAATGAAAAAAAAAAGAAAAAAAGAAGAAAAAAAAAGAGAAATTCCTTCGTCCAACGGTGAAAACCTGGTAAACATGCGCCCTGGATAAGTACCATGATGAAAACCTAGCAAATAGGCGTCATGTGTAGGTTTATCTTCTATGTCACTTACACTTGGGGGCACAATGTCTTATCTATCCAACCTATCATTTTCATATCATATCATTTCCATCCTACCTGACATCTTTAGCCATCATATTGAGTCTATTCCTACATACTTATCATATTGAGTCCATTCATCCACCCTTCTTCTTTTGATCTTGATGAAGATATAGGGGAAAAATGTTGAAACATGTCTTGGGTATCTCTTGATATACCTCATCCTTCCAAACAATCATATCAATATCCTATTGTCATAAGCTTTGTCATGAAAAATCCTAACTCTTGTACCTAGAATGGGGCATATTATTCCTATGCGACATAGTCTTTGGAAATCACATCCTTCCTCTCTTATGATGCATACATCCATTCCATTCACTATGACCTATCCTTTCCATCCATCCATATATCATGAGC
Organism: Sequoia sempervirens; assembly: GCA_007258455.2. Taxonomy (NCBI): domain Eukaryota; kingdom Viridiplantae; phylum Streptophyta; class Pinopsida; order Cupressales; family Cupressaceae; genus Sequoia; species Sequoia sempervirens. The sequence goes on from VDFB02385715.1 coordinate 27,875, forward strand.
CTTTTATCCCTTATCCCATCACCCACCCTTTCATCCATCAATCCCATCTATCTCCTTGCACCTAGACTTGGTTTTCCCCTTGTCATTGGTATCTAGCACAAAAGCTACTCAAATTTTCATCCTTTGACACATCAAAACATTTCCAAAATCCAAAAAATCAAAACATTTCAAAAATCCAAAAAAATCAAAATATCCCCAAAAAAAAAATCCAAAAAAAATCAAATATCCAATAAAAATCCAAGCAATAAAATCAATCCATCCAATTAATTCTTCCAATTTCATCTACTTAATCCATCACCTCAATCCAATCATTCAACCATTCAACCAAATCAATCATCTTCATCAAATCCATTCATCCATACATCAAATCATCTTCAATCATTCCAAGCAAATAATCCAAATGCATGTCAATCCTTAATCCATACCAATCAAGTCAATCAATCTTGTCAAATTATTCAAACACATCCTTTGGTCTTGGTCCTAATCTTTTCGTAAACCAAATCAACCAATCAATCAATTATCATCATCCTTATGTTGCTCTAGGGACATGTCACTCCCCACAATGACAACACTATCATCATCATCAATCAATGGTTTATAGCTTGACAGGGGCACTACCTTGTATGTTTTTGTATCATTTATGCTTGCTTGCTTGCTTGCTTGTGTGTGTTATCATTTTATCTTGCATTTGTATCAAATCCATATCATTCCAGGTAATATTCATATCTTGTGTATGTTGGAGTAGCTTTTTGCACTATCCTTTGCATCTAAAGTCATATCATACCTTTTGTGCATTAGGACTTTAATGCTCTAAGTCTCCTTCCTCATACATTTAGACAAGGTTGTATTAAGCTAGGGAATGAGACACATCATCACCTCGGTCCTTATATCTTGGTGCATAATGTCTAGTGCTATATCAAACATCATGGTTGCTCACCTTCATTGCAGCATAACATATCTTTCACCTCCTTCATCCACTTTCTATCTTGCATCATTCATCTTATCTATCCTTATCTTATCATTTCATTTTGAGAGCCTACCCGTGTTTGTCCAACCCGCCTATCCTCTCGAGGGGGCATCATCATTCCATCATCATCCTATCTTTCTATCATTATCCATTCTCCTCTATCCATACCTTAACTTCTTTGAAATGATTTTACTCGACACAAATCTCATCATCTCGAACATCACTTCAAAGAGGGGCAAAATGTATGCACCTAAAAATGGTGACATTATAATAAGTCTAGTAATTAATTAAATACAATTTATTTAGTTAAATATCTAATTCAATCTACATATAAATAAATTTAATTATTTATTTATATTGTTCATTTTCTAATTCTTCTACCTTAATTAAATAAATAATTTTATTTAATTATTTACCATATTCCATATTCCTCTTAATTAAATTAAATAAATTCTATAATTTATTTATATTAATTATCATATTATTCTAAGTTTGAATATTTATATTCAAAATGGAATATTCCTCCTCTTCATCTCATAGTTAGATTAAATATTTTAAATATTTAATTTGATGCCTTCTAAATCTATCTCTCTCATATAATTAAATATTACTTATTTAATTAGGTGAGTTTCTAAATTCATCTTCCCATATAATTAAATAAATTAATTTATTTAATTATGAAATTCATTTCAACTCATTCTTCAAAATGGAAACCTTCCTTCGGATCTAAATGAGAACAATTGAGGAAAAGGGAAACCTTCTATCTCCCTCTCAAACTTTTGAAAATCTCTTACCATTCATCTTACTAGACTGAATCTCAACCGTTGATCTTTTCCAACTAAGCTTTTGTCTTCAAAAACTCTATAAATCTAACCTTTCACAAGCCATTTGGATCAAATCTTCTTCTAGCATCTTCACTCTGTCAAAATAATTCTTCAATCGCCATCTATCATCTTCATCACATTGTTATGCTGCAGAATTGAGCAACCAAAATTCCTCTATTATCACCCTTCAAAATCTTGCATCCTTGTGCAGGTGGAGAAGAGCAATGGAGATAAATCGAGATTAGCGTGGAGATCGGTTTGCATTTGTGATTCGTATTGTGATTTCCTTGTTATTTTGTACTCTATTGTGCTTAATACGATTTAATTTGTTTATTGTCTTCAATGCATTTAAACTTATTTTATTTTTAATTCCTATCTACAAGTATGTTTGTTCTATTTTGCAAAGGTTCAACATGCAGGATTGTAAACCGCTTTGTGTTCCTCTTACATTTGGAACAAAGCTCTCTATTTCACAATGTCCTACATCCCCATTGAAGATGGAAGACATGAGCAGAGGGGTGAAGGCACAATAGTGGTTTACAATTTGATGGAGGAAGGAAAACTCACAAAAAACAAGCCCATGGTAAATTTTGTTATTTTCCAAGTGCCCTACCAAAGTGTAGTTGGAAGCTTAACGCATGCTATGGTCTGTATAAGACCAGACATTTCCCAAGAAGTGGGAGTTCTTTCTCATTTTATGTCTCATCCTGGAAGAGTGCATTGGGATGTAGTTAAGAGGGTCTTCAGATATTTGTGGGGTACATCAAAGTACTCTATATGTTTTCATGGTATAGGAGATCAACATTCCCTGAGTATTCATGGTTTTGTGGATTCAGATTGGGCTAGTGACGTTGATAGCAGGAGGTCCACCAATGTATATGTGTTTACTCTTAATGGTGGTGCAATCAGTTGGATGAGCAAGTGACAGGCTATGGTCACTTTTTCCACTACTAAAGCAGAGTGCATGGTAGCTACTCATGCATGTAAAGAAGCCATTTGGTTGAAGCATTTGTGTTCAGATATTGGATTGAAACACGGAGTAGTTATAGTCTATTGTGATAGTCAGAGTGCAATCTCCCTTGCGAAGAACCCAACTTTTCATGCTAGGAGCAAACACATTGATGTTCAATATCACTTTGTGAGAGATATGGTCAAGGATGGTAGGGTGAAGCTAGAAAAGGTAGAGATTGTGGCGAATGTTGTAGATGCATTAACAAAGCATGTGAGCATAGAGAAGTTTAGATGGTGTTCCAAATTAATGGGCCTTTCGACTCCAGCAATTAACTACCTATTTTCTATTGGCTCATGCAAGGTGTTCAACAAGTGGAAGAATGTTAGGAATAAAGCATTTTAAAAAAAATATATAAAAATGAAAAGAAAAGAAAAAAAAGAAAGTGTCTCAACCTTGCATGGAAATAAAAATAAAGCAAGCCAAGAATAGAAGATTTTGTGATAGGTGAAAAGCGACTATTTTGAGAAGTATCTTTTATATGGAGATAGAGATAAGTTTGCTATGAGTTTTTTATTAGATGTTTCTAAAAGAAATGCTTTATCTCTACAAGGTTCTCATATGCAATGTAATAGTATATATTGGTACTTTGAGATAGAAATTTTTGAGAGAAAGGCACGAGAGTTAGTTTGCAAGTTTGTATGCTGATGGAATGTTGTTGAAATTCCTCTAGAATAAGTTGAGGTGAAGACTCCTGTAAGAACTTGCATTGCAAGTGTTTTGTATATTGTGTAGGTTTTGGAGTTTGGGGTTTTTCTCCCGAAAGGGTTTTCCCCACGTAAATCACTGAGTTATGATTTTATTGTTACTATGTTTATGGTATTATGTTTTTCTTGAAATCTTTGTAATATTTTATTTGAAATTTGCATAACCCTCCTCTCAAGGTTACCATAGGAAGCATTTCTGCACACCTTTGCTTCCCTACGACATTCTCATATCATTCAGAAAACACCCACGCTTAATCAGTGAAGAAGCCAACAATTGCATCAACTAGACTTGTGGGGTCTCTAGTAAGCAGGTCAAACAAAACCTTAGCAACAATTTCTTCACCATGAATGCCCCTTTGTTCAGCCCTATTAACGGTGGTAGGCCGACCAGTACCTCCCATTTGCTCAGTCTTATTACCTGTGGCATAGGATATATACAGATCAAAATCGCAAGCAACACATCTATACCTAGTACCGTGTCCAATCTCTCTACAACCATCTCATTTAAACGTAAATGTATATTTAACATAGCTAAGGAGGTTCCCTAGGTGGCTCGAATGGTGTATGAATTGCTCCATCTTTAACACAAATCCCTAAAGTATCGTATAAGAGATAAGAGAAGACAATGGTTATACAACTCCTACAAATCCCTAAAGACAATGGTAAGATTATATTGGGTAAGGATTCAACTCCTGCATCTTCTGCGAGAGCTCCTGCAGACTTGTGGTCTTGAAAAAGCCAATGACTTGACCACTAGGAAAATCTACGCACCTCTCTTTCGAATTTATTGATTCGTTGGTAGAAATCAGGCATTATCGTTTAGGCATTTATTTATTTGAAAAGTCCGGAAAGAAAAGTCTCAAATTAAATTCTTTAATAATGTAACATTAATTTTTAATAGAGAAATAATGTTAAAAAATAAACATTATTAATTGATATGAATATATGGTATTTTTTATTTCTTCTACATAATTGAATCTATTTAATAAATTAATACTTGTGCAAATTATAAATTGGAATAGATTAGAAATATTATTATTTATCCATCTCATTGCAAAGTGAAATAAAACTTTGAAATTTCATTCAAATGGTAAAGTAAGTTGAATGTGTCATTGCACAAATTATAATACTTTCCTGAAGCATATAGCACAAAAATAGTATATGTAAATTTATAAGATCAAAGTGTAAAGCTCTAGTTCAAAATGGTATAGAAATATAAATGTATATAAGAGTGAAATTGCACCCTTGCAATTTCGCCTATGTATTTGCATCCACTTTAGTGTCCACTCCCTTAGCATCTTGAGTAGGCTCATTTTATCCCTTGCATTAGCCTTTTTCCCTCTCAAGATGCTCCAACACCCCTTTTCAGTAGCTACCCTCATGTTTCCGTTTTCCATAAGACTTGGTGCTTTTCCCGTTTTTGTCATTTTGTAGCATGACGTGCGTATCTGAACATAAGCATGTCGCACGGACGTCTGTGCATCGTGCTAACGTCCTACAGCGTGTCAATGCTTAGACGACCATTTTTGAGCAGGTTTTCCACTTATCAGCAAGCTTTGTCTGTGGTAACGGCTGGGAATGCCCAAAAAAAATTGAAGAAGCTTCCTTTCCTTCTTTAAAAATTCTCTTTTCACTTCATTGGCAACTTCTAAGAAGATCCTCTATAGCTAGCTCCACTCTACCAGTTTCTAGCTTCATTACAACCTCTCTTCACAACATCCTTTGCAACTTCATCTCCTCCATTTCATGCTTGCGAGCATCTTGGGATTCCATATCCCCTACGATTTACATACTTACTTGGTGATACGGGTTATCCTCCTCGAGCAGGGTTTTCTTTTATCACCTCTTGTGTGATACAGGTTCTCCTCCTTGATCAGGGTTCACTTTTATCACACGATTATCATGGTGCGGGTTCTACTCCTGAGCGGGTTTTTCTTTCACCACACACTTTGTTCATCATACTATTTGTCTTCTTGGTTGTCCGTGGAGGTGGGAACACCAAAACAGGGGTTTGACTGAGGCAAACACCTATACAGCCCCAACATTCTCTCTAGATATCACGCTCGTAGGTTTTGAAGAAATTTGTTCAATGGAGGCCTCATCATCCACATGGTTGTAAGTATTTATTTCCTTTCTTCTTCTTATCTTTATTAGTTTTACTTCATTCTATTTCGATTTTGTCACTTTCTTGCACTATAAGATTTCTTAGCAGTTCGAGTAGAAGTAGCCACTTAAGCATTTCCTATGATAAACTTAGTCTCTGGTCTGTATGAGATGCCAGCGCACCTTTGAGACGCCAATGCGCCGCACTGTCATCTACTTTCTACACTGATGTCCTTTCAAAGAGAGCCTGTCAGTTTGTCCAGAGAATATTTGTGACCTAACCTTTCGGATTCTAGAACTCTCACTAATGTTCCATTGAGGTGATATAGGGAAGTTTTCCCCATGAGGATCATTAAATGAAGAGAACTCATGAGTAGCGAATACCCCTATATTACATTTTTGTGAATCCAACGTGAAGAACATTATTCTTCAAAAAAAGTTGTAATGGATTTAATATCTTCTTTTATTAGTTCAGTTTCTAATTTTGTTCAAAATGTAAATGATATTCCATTTAGTGCATGTGATGGTGACTTGGCTTTTCCCATGTCACTCGGTATCTGTGATCCTTCTCATGAGATTCCTCTTTTTTCTGAGGATGTCTTGTTGCAAGAAGATGAAGTCATTGATACCTTTCTTAATGTTACTCTACCTTCTACTCATTCCAATGTACTCTCCCCTAGAGATGATGCATTTGTGAATGACGAAACTCCTCTTCATTCCAATGCACTCTCTTCTAGAGGGATGATACATTTGTGAATGACGAGTCTTGTCTTTGTTCCAATGCACTCTCTTCTAGAGACGTATTTGCGAATGATGAATCTCCTTCCACATATGATTCTCCTTGGGTTGATGTTGAGAATGTCCCTTCAAATAACTATTCCACATTTGATCCTATTTGGATTGATGTTGAGAATATGTATTCAAGAAACAGTCCTGCTAGTTTTAATAAGTTGGTAAATGTGGTAGATGTCTCTGCTGTCCCCCAAGGGCGTAAGAGACCAATCATTCATGTGACTCTAGCTAGTCTTGCTCCTAAAAGGGTTTGTGCTATCGATGGTGTCCCATTTAATAGTAAATCTCCTGATCCTCCTAAGGCTCCCTCCTATAGAGTGGTAGCTTATACTTATGAGAATAATACGAATAAACAACCAAGACTTCCTCAAGCTCCTAAACCTAGGACTAAAACACCTAGTGGTAACGATCTTGTTGAGAAACCTTACGTTACTCTAGATAAGCTATCACTGTGGGATTTTCTTCGGTTTACCCCAATTTATCAGGGTATGCTTTAGGAAGCTTTGCAAAAGATCCTCTTGTGTTCTTCCACTAGGTCGGGAGATGTTGATGCGTTGATGGCATATATTTGCGTGGGTTTGCCAAATATTACGTTCTATCTGCAGGAGCTCTTGCCTCTGAAAGTACAGAAGCAAGTGGATCCTCTAATGATTATAGTCAACATTAATAAGATAGGAATTAGACATACTCTCATTGATGCTGGTTCGACACTCAATGTATGTAGTATTGATCTATTGCATAAAATTAATATTGACCCATCCTCTCTTAATACTTCTTCTCTTGTCCTTCGTGGGTTCGATAATGTCGGTTGACAATCCCTAGGCATGATAGTCTTTCCTTTGAGGTTGGGACTTGTTACTGTTCCTACCCTTGTATACACCATGGCAGAAAAGTTACCGTGTAACCTTCTTCTTGGTAGACCGTGGATTCACGCTATGGGTGCAGTCCCGTCTACCTTGCATAAATCTATTAAGTTTATGTGTAACAATAGGGTGGTCACAATTAAGGCCAATCCTAAGGCTATCCACCTATGTGATATGGCGGCTACTGGTTGAGCTTCAGTTGTCCCCACTCTTATTCCTTCAGTATCTTCTAGTGTGTTGATGTTTACCCCAGTAGTACTTGCTACAAAGGATACTCTCGAGGTAAATGTCCCTAAAGAAGATCCTTCTGAAGCAAGGAATAATAAGTGTGCTCCTTCTAGATTTTCTCAAAGGAATGCATGTATTGGTGATGACCGGGTCCCTTAAGGCTTTACACATTCCTTCATTGGAGAATATAGAGTCGACCCAATCCACTTAGACCTTCTGACAACATCATCCACACTCGCTATCAAAGATTATTATTCTTTTGTATCACGAGGTAGTGTGAAAAATAATTGTAATATCCTTAGTGTTAATCCTCCTTCTGAGGAAGAGGATTACGCTTCAACTAAAGAAGATAGTGTTCACATTCATGTTAGTAAGAATGATAGAAATCCCATAAAAGAGTGTGATCCTCATTGTTGGGATAATGCTCTTTATAAGGATCCACCATCTTTTCAAGACCTACAAACACGTTATGGGCTCGGCTTTAATCTCATCTCTAAGTGTGGCTACAAGCATAAATTTTGTGGGTGCAATGAACAAGGCATTCAGATCCCAATAGAATTTGTGCCTCGTAAGCATAATCTAGAACTTGGTTGTTTAGATGAACAATCTAAAAGAGTACCACAGTTGAATGGAGACATGAATTCCACCCAACTTTGTTCTCATGGATTGATTTATCCTCCCTTGTCTTCTACCTTCATTCCTTCTTCTTCTTGTGAGAAGTCAAACCTTTCCCCACAAGAGAAAGGTTTTCTTCTCGTTCCTCATCCTTTATCTAAGCAAGAGTGTATTTTGTTATGGCTTTTAAAATCTCGCCTAATCACTCTCCCTTCTCCTACACACAAGAAATCTGATGGAAATGATAAACATTCTTTTTGTGCATACCATCGAGTGCTTCGTCATTCCACTAGCGAATGTAAAGCCTTGACGGACAAAATACAACAGCTTTGTGATTCAGGTGCCATCAAACTCCCATTTGATTAATGTACCTTCCTCTACTTTGCTTGACAAGTGATATCAAGATTCACCTCTATCTTGTCCAAAGTATTTTGCATGGTTCTCCTCCCCTATATGTTGGGGGTAGTGATAACTTGTTACTGAGATGTGTGTCCTTCTTAAGGACCCCTCTCTTTGCCATGTCTTTCAATTGAATCATCCCTTGAGTGGACCCCCTTTTCTCTTTTGAAGGGCTCCCGAGGGACCTCCTTGAAATCCTTCCTTTCCAATGGACTCTTCACATCTAGCTTGGGGGAAGCCTGACTAGACCTCACCTTTCAAATAAGTGCATCCCTTGAGTGGACCATCCTCCTTTTGAAGGGTTCCCAAGGGACCCATTTCAAATTTTTTTGGTCTGTGTGACCAGCCGCTTTGGACATGTTCTATTTGTGGGTAGGCATGTCACCACTTTTAGATGCGTTCTATCTACGGGTAGATGTATTGACGCTTTAGACATGTTCTATCTGTGGGTAGGCATGTCACCACTTTTAGATGCGTTCTATTTGTAGGTAGACGTATCGACGCTTTAGACATGTTCTATTTGTGGGTAGGCATGTTGCCACTTTTAGATGTGTTCTATCTGCGGGTAGAAATATCAACACTTCAGACATGTTCTATCTGCAGGTAGGTATGTCGCCACTTTTAGATGTGTTCTATCTGTGGGTAGATGTATCAACGCTTTAGAAATGTTCTATCTGTGAGTAGGCATGTTGCTGCTTTTAGATGCATTCTATCTACGGGTAGACATATCGACGCTTTAGACACACTCTATCTATAGGTAGACGTGCAGCCACTTCTGACATGTTCTAGTTGCGAGTAGACATGTCGCCACTTCTTGACTTTGCGTAGTCAACTTCCTTGGGGTTTCTTTCATGTGAGAGTTCTTGAAGGATACCTCCCTTGCACGTTTGTGGGTCTGTAAGGAACTTTCTCGGCTTCCTCCAGGTGAGATATCCTGGGGGATGCCTCCCTACAAGTCTGTTGGCTTATGAGGCACATTCTGGTGATACGGATTCTCCTCCTCGAGCGTGGTTTTCTTTTATCACCTCTTTTGTGGTGCAGGTTCTACTCTTGAGTAGGTTTTTCTTTCACCACACACTTTTTTAATCTCTCTTATCTCTTGCATATACTGAATTGAAGATATGCACCTTCTTCATCCTGAGTATATGCTCCTTCTCTCTTCATCTTAAAAATTTCTTCTATGTATTTTTTGAGGACGACGCATAGTACTGAGACAACCTTTTTCATCGAGGTCTTTCACTTTGTTGACTCGAATCCTTTAGCTTTTTATGCTCTAACATTGCCATTGGGTGCAAGTTTTTTTGAATGTATTGGTTTTGCATATCATCAACCTGGGGGCATGCTTTCGTGGTTTGAAGAGTTATATACTTCCTCTATAGTATCCTTTTGGCATATGATGATATTTATGTTTAGTAGATTTCCTTTAGCGTACATATTAATGTAGATTCATATGCCCACTAAAGTGGGGCAAAAGTGAATAAGAGTGAAATTGCACCCTTGCAATTTCACCTATGTATTTGCATCTACTTTAGTGTCCACTCCTTTAGCATCTTGAGTAGGCTCATTTTATCCCTTGCATCAACCTTTTTCCCTCTCAAGATGCTCTAGCACCCCTTTTCAGCAGCTACCCTCGTGTGTCCGTTTTCCATCAGACTTGGTGCTTTTCCCATTTTCATCATTTTGTAGCATGACGTGTCCAAACACAAGCGCACCATGCGGACATCCGCACACTGCACTAACTTCCTGTGGTGTGTCACTACTCAAACGACCATTTTTTAGCATGTTTTCCACTTATCAACAAGCTTTGTTAGTGGTAATAGCTGGGAACACCTGAAAATGGCTAAAGAAAATTCCTTTCCTTCTTTAAAAACTCTCTTTTCACTTCATTGGAAAATTCTAAGAAGATCCTCTATAGTTAGCTCCACTCTGCTAGTTTCTAGCTTCATTCCAACCTCTAGCATTTTGCACAGCTTCATAACAGCTTGCTGTAGCAGCTTCTAGCTCTCTCAAGCTCTTTCACAACACCCTTTGCAACTTCATCTCCTCCATTTCATGCTTGCGAGCATCTTGGGATTCCATATCCCCTATGATTTGCATACTTACTTGGTGATACAGGTTCTCCTCCTCGATCAAGGTTTTCTTTTATCACCTCTTTTGTGATACAAGTTCTCCTCCTCAAGCAAGGTTTTCTTTTATCACATGTTTATCGTGGCGTGGTTTCTACTCCTGAGTGGGTTTTTCTTTCACCACACACTTTGTTCATCATACTCTTTGTCTTATTGGCTTTCTGTGGAGGTGGGAACACCAAAATGGGGGTTTGACTGAGGCAAACCCCTATACAGCCCCAACATTCTCTCCAGATATCATGCTCATAGGTTTTGAAGAAATTTGTTTGGTGGAGGCCTCGTCACCCATGTGGTTGTAAGTATTTCTTTCCTTTCTTCTTCTTATCTTTATTAGTTTTACTTCATTCTATTTCGGTTCTGTCACTTTCTTGCACTTTAATATTTCTTAGCAGTTCGAGTAGAAGTAGCCACTTAAGTATTTCATGTGATAAAATTGGTCTCTGGTCCGTACGAAACTCCAGCACACCTCTGAGATGCCAGTGCACTGCACCGTCATCCGCTTTCTGCGCTAACGTCCTTTGGCTGAGAGCTTGTCATTTTGTCTAGAGAATCTTTGTGACCTGCCCTTTTAGATTCTAGAACTCTCGTTGTTGTTCCATTGAGGTGATATAGGGCATTTTGCCCCATGATGATCTCTAAACAAAGAGAACTCATGAGTAGTGAATCCCCCTATATTACAAAATGAACACATAACTCTTGGGTGTAGGAAAAATCAGTATATAAGCTCAAAGTATAAATATCTAAGGAGTGAGATGTACTAACATAAAACCAATGGATAGTTTGTAATTCATATTTGTAAATGTAATCTCAATGTATAGTTTGAAGTATCAAATGATGGACAATATATAATCTCTAGCATATGATATGAAAATGTATCAATATATGGTGTGATACATGAAAGTAGGATCCATGTGTAAGCTCTAGCAAGCATGATATAGTAATATAAGGAAATTTAAGAAATGGTCATTTAGGGCTAAGGGACAAGCATGGGAATAATCATAGGATAAAAAAAAAAAAAAGCAATATGACAAAAGGAAAAAAGGTATGGAAGTAAAGGAAAGTGAGAAGTAAGAAATGAAAACAAAGATAGAAGGTGAGTATGAAAAGAACCAAAAACAAGTCAAAAATTAAGGATGCTTAAGGTATATACAAGAATATCAGAAATAGAAACTCCACCAAGCATGAGGAAAAGGTGGCGTGAACCAAAAGAATTGTTCCAATTTATGTGTGTCAACTTGCACCACTAAATTTATCTTTGTGGTATGAATGCAAATGCTAACTAAGAGCATGGAAACATAAAACAAAGAAAAACATAAGATATGGTGAGAAATGATGAGGGAATCTAAGCAATGAATATCAATCTCTCATATTAACTGGCTTCTCTTTCATGTCATGTGTGTTGGATGGTCTTTTGATGTGCCAAATCAAGCCAATGCTATGACATTTCTCCTCTCTTTAAAGGTGCCAAAGGGATTTTCCCAAGCTTAAATTCACTAGGTCTTAGTTATACTATAATAGCTCAAAGGCTAGAATGTTTTATTATTTCATAAAATGCTTTTCAAACAAAGTAAAGATAGCACATGAAGGTTAGGTAACTATACAAGATCATATTAGGGGTTGAGATATGCTAAGAAATTATATAAATAAAAGCATTAATCTAGTTGCATCTATTTAGTAGATTTACTTGGAACATATACATAATAAAGATTTGTAATAGAATAAGTTAGAAACCTTGAATGTAAAATATAATTTTGCATTAATCTCAAAAATTTACTAAACAACTAAAACTAAACTAATCATATAATAAAATTTGATTTTAAAGTAATATATAAATATACAAGAATAAAGTGAAAAATCTAACTCTATTTTATCTTGAAATTATATTTAAGTTAGAAAAATAAATAAATCAATGTTAGTTGATAGACTTCCCTTGTGGAATTTCTAGTCCACAACTGATAGAAAAACCTATCTCACACATGCTAAACCATTGTCTCACAACTATTTTGAGTTGCAAAATTTCAAGCGATTCTGGAAGCAATGGAAGGGCACGACGAATCCATACGATCGACTTCAGTTTGATGCATGGCCTGTGGTTGTCGATGCTAATCCAGGCACTGGATTTTAGGGCTAAGGGGATACACATCCTCAGCCTCACCAAAATCAGACCACGCCAACTGAACGATCGAGACTTCCTATAAGAAATAGGCATGAAGCTTGCTTAGTTGAACGAATCTGTCAATGTTGAGTTTGATAAGCTAGATGTTGTGAAACCCTGGATGATTAAGCTAACACCCAAAGAAATTATAGCCATCAATTTCATCTTCTAGCTGCATCGTCTACTTTATAGTGTAGGAGCACCTCCACCTTATGCCTACAACTAGAGCACTAATAATTGATCATTGAAATGCTTAGCTAGGAATATTTTTTTTTTGAGGTTATTTGTTGTGAATAAGGTCACTTTAGACTCCTAAGTAAGTTTTAAGGTGATGTTTTGAGTTTAGGCTGTGATCTTGCACTTGGAATTGTTGTGTAGCCATTGGAAGGAAAGTTTTTGAATCTACATGTAAATGTGCAAGAATATTGTCTTGTCAATGTAATAAGGCTATTTTTAAGCCATGAGTGTGGTTTTAGAGAAGTAACGAGCATTTTCAATACATTTAAGGTCAAAAGGTGTAAGCACTTCAATGTAAGGAAGTATATGTTAACAAAAGTTGTAAATGGTGTGTTTTATGTTCCCAACGGTCATAAGGGATTCAAAAATCAGTTGAAAAGGTAGTTGGTCAGTGGTTGAGATGGAGAGAACTTTAAAAATGCATGAAGACACAATTTTAAGGTTGTTGATTCGAGATACAAGGTTTTGACAATAAGGAAATTCTATGTTTTCTTCAAATTTTTGTGTTCTTCCTTATTTTGCTGACTTGTACAGGTCATACAGGCTGATGTATGCAATATAATCTTTCTTTTACTGTATGGGAATGTGTTAACATTGATTCCTATATGATATGAAGGTATAATAAGGAGTTTGAAGTCTTCTTTAAGAGATTTCTTGTGCACAGTCGGTATACCCTGTTTTAGGGTTTTGTAATCTAAATATGATGTAAAGGGCCCTTACACTTTTTTTGGCCATTGTAACTTGTGTAAGGGGCCCTATGGAGTCTTATTTACATATAGGATACATGGTTAGAGTGTAGGGAGAGAAATAAGGAAGATAAACCTGTTGTTCCTGAGTGTTTTGTGGAGAAATGCATGTGAATAAAGGGGTTCCAGTCTAGGGTTTGTTAAAATTTGTATGCGATTCTTGTTTTTCTAAACTTTTAAGTAGGTATCGAGTTAATGGACACTTTTTTAGTTAGTTTTAGGGCATGGAAGATTGTGGAGGTGTCATATCTAATAAACCCTCTTGAATTGTGCCTAAAATAATGGTTTTTAGGTTTGGCATGTGTTTGTCCATACCAGTGGAATCTAATGGTGGATTTGGAGGTTTTTGAGCATTTTAACTACTTCCCCAAGGTTTCAGAGGGTTTGGAGAATTTTTTAAGGGTGCTCTCTTTGAAAAAGAGACCTATTTCACTAGGTTTTTCCATGATAAGGATGTTGGATCTCCATGTTGGTCCAAAGGACTTGATGTTGGGGCTTACATATATTTTATACCCTTGAAATGGGTATTTGAATCCTTCTTTTTTTTGCCAAGTTTTTTGGAGGATATTGGAGTTAGAAGTCAAAAACTAGGTTTGCACTACTACAAGGGTTCAAGGGGTGAAAGAGGGGAATATGACTTTTGTTGCTTGTAAATCTTTGAGGGTGATTTAGATTATCCAAAGAGGTCATATTAATATTGTTAGATGCCTCTTATAGGAAGGTTGTCAAGTTGGTTGTGATTGAGCTTCCCAGGTCTACATCAGAGTGGTATCAGAGCACAGTAGTAGAGCTTGTGTTGTTTTGAATTAGTTTTGTAGGTAGGTGAAAAGAAGATTGTGAAAATGCCACCTAAAGGAAGTGTAGTTGCAAGGAATATTGACACTCATGATAGGGAGATAGAATCCTTGAAAAGACAGATGGTTACTTGGAAGGCAAAGAATATAGTGGAAGAGGATGTAAGTGAAACTGAAGAGGAAGAAGAAGCTCTTGGTGAAGAAGAGGAGATGGATCCAGATAACGTGAGGAAAATGAAGCTTTTGAAGGCTATGAATGAGGGACATGGAAAAATAGATGTGCCTATGTATGGAGGAAAACTTGATAGTGAAGAGCTCCTAGATTGGATTGGGGCCATGGAAAACTACTTTGATAATGAAGATGTTGATGAAGGACATAAGGTGAAGAAGGCTAAAACAAGACTGAAGGGACATGCCTTGGTATGGTGGAATTTTGTGTAGGAGGAAAGGGAGATACAAGGAAAGAGAAAGATCACTTCTTGGGAGAGGATGAAGGCCAAATTGAAAGGTAAATTTCTCCCTTGTGATTACAATGTTCAATTGCTTAAGAAGTTGCAAAATCTTAGACAAAAATATTTAGATGTACAATCATATACTGAAGAATTTTATAAGTTAAGCATAATAACTAAGCATGAGGAAGATGAGGAAGAAATGGTTGCTAGGTAATTGAATGGCTTGAGGTACAACGTTCAAGATGAGATCAGCTTGTTGGCACCTAAGTCAGTTGAATAATGCTTTCAAATGGCAATGAGGGCAGAAGAAAAAATAAAAAGGAGGCAAGAGAAGGAAGCAAGAGGAAGAGGCAGCACTTCTAGGGGTAGAGGCACTACTTCAACATCAAGGAAGCCTAAGGAAGACCATGAAGATGCTGAGAAGAACAAGGAACAAGCTCTTGAAGCAAGATGGAGAGGTGGAAGAGCTAATTTTAGGCAAAGGAGAGATTACAATGAATTCTCTAGAAGGTGTTATAGGTGTAATGAATTTGGACACCTATCTTTCAAGTGTCCTCAAAACCAAGGCTTATCATCAAGTGGTGATAGAAGAGGTGATAAAAGAGTCCAATATGTGTAAGGAGATGAAGAAGAGAGTGAGTTCATCAAGCAAACCTGTAGATCTAGAGGTAGGAGAGGCACTCATGATAAGGACCTTGTTGCAAGGACAAAAACAAGAAGATTTGGGCCAAAGAAGGAGCCTATTCAGAACCTCATGTAAATTCAAAGGTAAAGTGTTTCAAGTTGTAATTGATTCTGGTTCTCAAGATAACATGGTGTCTAGGGAGATGGTAGATAAGTTGAGTCTAGAAAAGATACCTCATGTAGCACCCTACAAAGTTTCTTAGGTGAATGATAGTCAAAGTTTAGTGGTGAATGAGGAAGCCTATGTGGATTTCCAGATTGGGGAGTACAAGGATAGAGTCCTATGTGATATATTGCCAATGGATTGTTGCCATTTTCTCTTGGGAAGGCCATGGAAATTTGATAGGAATTCTATGTATGATGGTTGGAAAAACACCTATACTATTTGGAAGGATAATCAAAGTTTCAAGTTAACTCCTTTACAGGGGAAAGAGAAGGACAAAGGGAAGTCTAAGGTGGTAATTTTTGGTAAGAAGGATCCTTTAAGGCTTGAGGACAGTAAGCAAGATATGTTTTCTATTTTGGAGCAGAGTTATGATGTTAGAATAGAAAAAGAGACACCTAAGAATGGTGCCAAGACAGTGGTAACTTATAATGTGAAGGTTGATGCTCACATGGAGAAGCAGACTCATGTGAAGACCATGAAGGAGACTGATCTCAGAAAGGATCATGGTGAGTTGTTGATGACACAACAGGGACAGGTTAAGCAAATGAAATAAATTCTGATTGGAGCAATGGGTTGTCCTATAACAGTTCATGGAAAGGGAAGACAATCAAATCAAGATAGCGAAAGGACTCTAATTTTGATGATACAATGAACATGCAGGGGTAATAGGTCTAATCCCTGAATGTAAGAAAGTACATAAGCAAGGACACAGCTTTGAGGGGAATTTGATGCATGAAAAGATAGTGAGCTATGAGGTTGGTAGAATGCTAAGTGAAGTCCCAGAGGTCTATAAAAATGCCAAGATAGGGAATGAGGCAAGGGAAAGTTTGACATAATTTAAATACACAAACACAGTAGTTGTTGGGTCTGACAAAGATAAGGTGACAATTATGAGGACCAATGGGCAAAGAACAAATCACGGAGAGCAGAGAAAGGTACTGATGACTAATGGAGATGGTTGGATAGGTAGAGGGAGACAAATGACAATAGGTAAAAGACCTTTAGCAGGTCATGATGTACCAATGGGGTCACAAATAAGTGTCAACAAAACCAAACATGTAGGACAGAGTATAAGAAAGTAGCATGGATCACAAATCATGGGTCAATGGCAATGGCCTATGGACCAAAAGAGTCTTATTCTAGCATGGGCATGGTGGTACTATCCTCAGTTCATGAGGCATGAATACATTTTAGGGGGGGTGTATGGTGCAGGAGCACCTCCACCTTATGCCTACAACTGGAGCACTAATCATATAGCATTGAAATTCTTAGCTAGGAATAATTTTCTTTTGAGGTTATTTGTTGTGAATAAGGTCACTTTAGACTCCTAAGTAAGTTTCAAGGTGAGGTTTTGAGTTTAGGTTGTGATCTTGCACTTGGAATTGTTGTGTAGCCATTGGAAGGAAAGTTTTTGAATCTACATGTAAATGTACAAGAATAGTGTCTTGTCAATGTAATAAGGCTATTTTTAAGCCATGAGTGTGGTTTTAGAGAAGTCACTGGTGTTTTCAATACATTTAAGGTTAAAATGTGTAAGCACTTCAATGTATGGAAGTATATGTTAATGAAAGTTGTAAATGGTGTGTTTTATGTTCCCAACGGTCATAAGGGATTCAAAAATTAGTTGAAAAGGTAGTTGGTCAGTGGTTGAGATGGAGAGGACTTTAAAATGGCATGAAGACATCATTCTAAAGTTGTTTATTTGAGATACAAGGTTTTGACAATAAGGAAATTCTGTGCTTTCTTCAAATTTCTATGTTCTTCCTTATTTTGCTGACTTATATAGGTCGTATAGGCTGATGTATGCAATATAACATTTCTTTTCTTGTATGGATCTATGTTAACATTGATTCCTATCTAATTTGAAGGTATAATAGGGAGTTTTAAGTCTTGTTTAAGAGTTTTCCTGTGCACAACCGATATACCCTATTTTCAGGGTTTTGTAATCTAAATATGATGTAAAGGGCCATTATACTTTATGTGGCCACAGTAACTTGTGTAAGGGGACCTATGGATTTTGATTTACATATAGGATACATGGTTAGAGTGTAGGGAGAGGAATAAGGAAGATAAACATGTTGTTCCTGAGTGTTTTGTGGAGAAATGCATGTGAATAAAGGGGTTCCAGTCTAGGGTTTGTTAAAATCTGTACACGAGTCTTATTTTTCTAAACTTGTAAGCATGTATGGGGTTAATGGATAGTGTTTGAGTTGGTTTTAGGGCATGGGAGATTGTGGAGGTGTCATATCCAACAAACCCTCTTGAATTGTGCCTAAAATAAGGGTTTTCAATTTTGGCATGTGTTTTGTCATACTAGTGGAATATGATGGTGGATTTGGAGGTTTTTGATCATTTTAACTACTTCCTCAAGGTTTCAAAGGGTGTGGAGAAGTTTGAAGGGTACTCTCTTTGAAAAAGAGGCCTATTTCACTAGGTTTTTCCATGATAAGGATGTTGGATGTCCATGTTGGTCCAAAGGAGTTGATGTTGGGAATTACATATGTTGTATACCCTTGAAATGGTTATTTGAATTCAATTTTTTTTCCTAGTGTTTTGGAGGATATTGGAGTTAGAAGTCAAAAACTAGGTTTGCAATACTACAAGGGTTCAAGGGGTGGTAGAGGGGAATCTAACTTTTGTTGCTTTTTAAGCATTGAGGATGATTTAGATTGTCCAAAGAGGTCATATTAATCTTGTTAGATGCCTCTTATAGGTAGGTTTTCATGTTGGTTGTGATTGAGCCTCCCAGGTCTACATCACTTTACAATGACCCCTCTAAATCATCCCCTATTGACGTCATGCTCATGTCTATGAGGAGCCTCTAGCTAGTTTTATGGAATGCTAGTTTTAAGCTAGCTATAAAGCTAAAGACTCTTATTTGTTGTTTGTTGCTACAAGGAATTTTGATAAATAAGGCATATTTTGTAATTCTAGATATTTTGAAGATGTCTCCTGAAAGGAAGCAAATGTCATAATTTCTGAATGAACAAAATAACACAGAGCTGCTGCTCTATTTCCCAATCAACTGGGAATACACAAAAAAAAAAAATGCGGAAGCACAAGGAGACATGCAACTTTCTTTTTTATTCAATAAACTGGAAATGAAAATACATAAAAGACTAAACATAAAACTCAGAAAATAAACCTAATCTATAGACTACAAGTTGTTGGGAGGTTTCATGAGCTACTCACATAGACAGACAACTTCAAGAGCTGCTAGGAGCTCACTGTTAGGAGCTACGCAGAGCTCTTTTAGGAGCAATCACTACTCACATACAAGATAACATATAGTTGTTGTTCAGGAGCTTCTCGGAGCTCACACAAAACATTCCTTTGTTCATAGACTGGTGCTGCACAGAAAACTTCTTCTTCCCCAACTAACAAAACATGTTGCCTTTAATTCATTTTGTCTCTTCAACATTCCCTCTCAAAAATTTGAAATTACCTACTACCATAAATATGGAATTTAAAAATTCCTACCATATTTATTTCTGGAGCTGTCAAGAGCTATAGGGATGAAGATCCCAAAAATTGTTGTTGAAGATGGGGGCTCTTGATAGGTAGGTGAAACAGTTGGGGGTTTGACATGAGAGCAGGAGGCTTCACGAGCAATAAATTTTCCAACAGTCCCCCTTGGTCCTGAACTAACGAAACAAGATCAATCTTGATCCAATTCAATAATGCCCAATTTGTTCCTTAGGAAATCAAAATTGTCCCTGCTCAAAGGCTTGGTGAATATGTCTACTAGTTCTGACCCATACCTACAAAATTCCATTTTGATTTCACCATTTTCAACTAACTCTTTGATAAAATGATTCTTGATTTCAATGTACTTGCTTCTTCCATGAAACACATGATATTTCATCAAAGCTATCGATAAAAGCATTGTCACAAAATATTGTTGTTCCATTCTCTTATTCTTCGCCCAAATCTGCCAAGATTCTTCTCAGCCAAATAGGTTGACATGCTGCTGCATTTTTTGCTATATATTCATCCTTAGTTCTTGATAAGGAAACTATGGTTTTCTTCTTGGAAGCCCATGAAATGACTCCCGATCCCAAATGAAACACATAGCCCGATGTGTTCATATCATCCAAACTTCCTGCCAAATCACTATCTATGTATCCAACCAGCCCAAACTCATTTGTTGTTGTGTACAAAATACCATATCCTTTGGTGCCATTCACATACCTCAAGATTCTATTACCCACTTTCCAATGGGTGTCCCTTGGAGTCTCCATAAATCTGGAAATAAGACTCACACTGTGCATTATATCAGGCCTAGTTATTAAACACATTAAACTTCCAACCAAACTTTTATACATGGTCGGATCCACATTGTTGCTACAACCTTACTCAACTTTAGACCTACGACTGTTGGAGTTGGGGTAGGATTTCTTTCAAGCAACCTAAATCTCTTCAAGATTTCATTTGCATATTTTTCTTGACAGATAAATGTACCATCATGCATTTATTTTACTTTTATGCCTAGAAAATATCTCAAGAGACCTAAAGTTGTCATTTCAAACTCTCTTTTCATGGCCTCTTTAAAATCAGCAATGAGGAAATCATCATCCCCAGTAAAAACTAAATCATCAACATACAAGACAACAATCAAAATCTTACCATTTGTTGTATTGATGTAAAGAGTGGGCTCACCATCGCTTTTGCTAAAGCCATTGCTCATCAAATATGAGTCAATCCCATTGTACCATGCCTATGGAGCTTGCTTCAGCCCATAAAGAGCTTTCTTCAGCCTATACACCTTGTGTTCTTAACCTCGAACTTCATATCCAAAAGGATGCTCCACATAAACTTCTTCTTTCAACACTCCATTTAGGAAGGCGAACTTCACATCCATTTGAAACACCTTCCACATGTGTTGGGCTGCAATTGCTATGAATGCCCGCATGGTCTCCATCCTTGCAATGGGGTAAAATGTCTCATTATAATCTCTCCCAAACTGTTGTTTGTACCTCTTGACAACTAATCTTTCCTTATGCCTCTATATCCTTCCTTCAGAATTGCATTTGGTCTTGTAGACCTATTTCACCCCAATAACTTGCTTGTTGAGAGGTAAAATAGTCAACTCCCATGTGTTGTTCCTCTCTATTGCATCTATCTCCTCATCCATGGCCTCACACCATTTCTCCTCTTTCATAGAATCCTTAAAATAAACTGGATCACTATGAGAAAATAATGCAAAATTCATATTGTCATCAAATTCTTCATCATACCTTTCACTTTGGTATATCTCCCTTAGACTCTTGGTCTTCTTTGGCATTAGGGAGATGAGAGTGGGGTTTGAACTTTCACTACTGTTGCTACTCTGCTAAACAAGCTAGTTCATGAGTTGTCAGGAGCTCATCTAGAGATTTTAGGAGCCAATCTTCTAGTTGTCTCTGGTTGCTTTCCTTGATGTTTGCTCATTTCAGGAGCTTTCGAGAGCTCATTGGGAGCTCTCTGTAGCCAATTCTCTGGCTGTCTATGACTATCTTCCTGAATATCTACCTACTTCAAGAGTTGTCAGGAGCTGTTGGGAGCTATCAAGAGCTCTTCTGGAGCTTTCAAGAGCAACTATAGGCTCATCCTACTAAACTTCTTGTTCTCTTCCTTCTTCAGGAGCTATTAGGAGTGGTTCTGAGTTGTCAGAAGCTATCAATCCATCCCATGACTCATCCTCTAGGAACTCTACATCCCTACTAATCACTATCTTCTTGGTGACCAGGTTATACAGCCTGTAGGCTTTGGACTCTTCACTATAGCCCATGAAAATGAACTTCACACCCTTGGAGTCCAATTTATGCCTCTTTTCTTTGGGCACGTGTCCATATACCACACATCCAAACACTCTTAAGTACTCAACCATCCACTTGTATTTTGTCCATGCCTCTTGAGGGATTTTGTCATGGGCCACCTTTGTTGGACTTCTATTTATCAAATAAATAGTTGTTGCTATAGCCTCTCCCCAACATTCAATTGGGATTCCCTTTGCTTTCATCATGCTCCTTGCCATCTCCACGATGGTCCTATTCTTTCTCTCAGCCAGTCCATTTTTCTACGGAGTATAATTGGCTATTAGCTCCTTCTTGATGCCATTTTTCTTGCAAAAATTCACAAACTAATTGGAGATATACTCTCCCCCTTGATCTAACCTTAGGACCCTGATCATGTGTCCACTCTCCTTTCTAGCCTGGGCCTTAAACAACAAAAATATATCAAATGTTTTAAACTTATGTTACAAAAAATAGACCCATGTCTTATGACTGTAATCATCAATGAAGGTCATAAAATATTGGCTCTTACCAATATAAATGGTTTGCATAGGGCCTACCAAATCCATGTGCACCAGCTCCAATGGTGTTGTTTCCCTTGTAGAGTAGCCAGATTCAAAGGGATGCCTATGTTGCTTTCCCAAAATGCAAGCCTCACACTTAACATTAGGCTCTACCAATCTTGGCAAACCATCAATCATTTTTTTCTTGGATGAAAGACTTAAACTAGCATAGCCTAAATGTCCATACCTGAGATTCCATAGCTTGGAGGAGTCTTGAATTGTGATCTTGAGGGCTACGTGTTGTACTGATATAAATTTTTCATTCATGAGAGGCGCACCAACAGATTGAGATGAGAAACACATCTCAATCTTCAAAGGAAACATCTAGTTCTTTGTCATTTGAACTGTTGCAAACACTTTCGTCCTCTCATTCTTATCATAAATAATGCATTGACCTTTCTCCATCAGCACTTTATATCCATTTTAAATCAATTATCCAACACTCATGAGGTTATGCTTTAACCCAAGAGAAATAAATACATTATGTATCTCCTTCTTCTCAACTTGCTTGGTGCAGATCATGATAGATCCTTTTCCCACAATTGGAACTAATCCATTGTTCCCCATTTGGATTATCTCTAACTGTACATTCTTATCAATGAAAGAAAACAAACTTTCATTACCACTCATGAGGTTGCTACAACCATTGTCCAAATACTAGAATTTGGGGCTTCCTTCTTCACCAATATTGCACATGATGAGAGTTGTGGACTGATTTCCTTCAGTCACATTCACATCAGCCGCATTTACATTTTGTTTTGACTGATCGTTGTGCTTTTTCCAACACTCACTTGCATAATGACCAAATTTATGATATAGTAGCATTCAACATTTCTCTTGTCACTCTTCTAATTCGAACTATTATTCTTCTTGCCTTGTCAGGAGATAGTTTGAGAGCTACTTGCTCCCTCTTAGCTGCTTGCTCATCTTGAGCTTTCTCCTCCAACATTTCCTTGTCCAGAGTTGCCACGACCTCTGCCTCTTTTTCTCCTTCCACTATTGCTTCTTCTCCCCCTTTCTCTTGCATTTGACTAAGCTTTAAAAGCTTGCTCTTGGGAAGAAGTAGCAGACCTAGGCATGTGCAGGATCATCATGGAAAAAATAGGCCCTTAAATGGCAAAAAAATTAGAAAAATTAGAGTTAGGCAACTTGACGTAAAAATTTGAATAAGTTATCTATATTATTTCAAAAATGTGTAAGAATAGAATCTGTAGGAAATTGAATTTAGTTTCTAAAATACTATGTTGGTTTTTAAAAAAAGAAAATATATTTGGTGAAAATTTGAAATTTCAATGTAATAGTACTTAAATTTTAGGGAAAAAATAAGAAGTAGGTGTATGTCTGATCACCCTAACTACAATAAAGTGATAATATTTCTTTATAATATTTTAGATATAGGTAGAGGACTCATGTACCAATGTGATGCATATTTTTTTGTAATTTTTTTCCAAGTAAATAATTAATTATGAATTTTTATTACAACTTTTAAAAAATATAAAAACTCATATGTCTGACCACCTTAACTTGGTCAAAACTTAATGAAATTCAATTTTTATTTTTCTAATCCTATAGTATGTGAAGCATAGAATGTGACACATGTTTTAGATTCAAAAATGTGATACCGTTTGAAAGCTATAGATGTTTTCAATCAACCTATCAATCAAGACTTTAGTTGTAATTCAAATAGAAAATAAATAATAATAATTTATTAAATTCAAAATAAAGAATAATTTATATTGGTTGAAAGATAAGAATCTCTTTTAAAAACCCTTTTCGTTTCATCAATTTTTGCTAAAAAAAGTCGTCAGCTACATACCCTATATATACCCATCATATTGCCACTTTTTGGCCCATCATGATCCTGCACATACCCACCTATTAAGGCGTTGCTCGTGGGTTTGCAGAGAACCCTCCAACTCATCAACTGACAATGTTGAGAGATCCTTTGTGTCTTCAATGGAAATCATGAAGTTGCATCCACCTTTGTTGGTAAGCTCCTGAGGATCTTCTCCACAATCCTCTGGTCATCCAAGATAGCTGCATTCACCCTCAACTGTTTTATCAAACCTGAGAGTCTTGTGTGAAAAACTGAGATGGACTCACTGTCCTTCATTTCAAGAGTCTCAAACTATCTTCAAAGCATCTGTAGCTTCACCAATCAGACTTTATCAGTCCCTTTGTAGCTAGTTTGGAGGATTTCCCAAGCTTCCTTTGCATAGTTAGCTGCTGCTATTCTATGAAAAATGGCTTCTCTCAAGGCTACTTCTATAAAACTCAACGCATTAGCATCTTTCCTCCTTTCCTCCTTCAACTGGGTCTTTTGGTTATTTGAGAGAGATGCATATGTTGTTGGGTCCATCACATCCACAAACCCACTGACCACAAACACCCACAAATCATTGCCAACCATAATGGTTTTCATATTCTTTTCCCAAACACCATAGTTTTGTCCATTAAAGGATGATGGTTGTTACCAACTCTTCCCTTCATCTCTAGCCATGTCTCCTACAAGAAAAAATTAACATCCAGAAAAAATAAATGTCCTAACTCATGAAGAAATGGGGCCTATGGCTCTGATACCATGTCAGAATTTTTGAATGAAAAAAATAACACAAAGTTTCTGCTCTGTTTCCCAATCAACTAGGAATACACAAATTAAAAAATGTGGAAGCACAAGGAGACATGCAAATTTCTTTTGTATTCAATAAACTAGAAATGACAATACATAAAAGACTAAACATAAAAATTAGAAAATAAACCTAAGCTATAGACTACAAGCTATTGGGAGCTTTCATTAGCTACTCACACAGACAAACAACTTTAGGAGCTGCTAAGAGCTCACTGTCAGGAGCTACGCAGATCTCTTTTAGGAGCAACCATTGCTCACATACAAAACAACATACAACTATTGTTGTTCAAGAGCTTCTGGGAGCTCAAACAAAACATTCCTCTGTTCACAGACTGCTGCTACACATAAAACTTCTTCTTCCCCAACTGAAAAAACATGTTGCCTTCAATTATTTTTGTCTCTTCAACATTCCCTCTCAAAAATTTGAAATTACCTACCACCATAAATTTGGAATTCAAAAATTCCTACCATATTTAATTCTGGAGCTATAAGGAGTTGCAGGGATGAAGATCCAACAAACTATCGTTGAAGATGGGGGCTCCTAACAGGTAGGTGAAATAGCTGGGGGTCTAATGTGAGAGCAGGAGGCTTCAGGAGCAATAAATATTCCAATAGCAAAGGTGTAGAACAACACTTCCAAAACTAATCTATGTGGGGAAGATAGTGCAGATTCATACAAATCTTTAAACTGTTACAATGAATGAAACACATTAAAAAACATGCATAGAAAAATAATACCATAACACACATATTTACATGGGAAAACCTTTCTAGGTAAAAAACCCCACACACCAAAAGCATAGTACTTTGTATTATTAGTAACAAATAATTACAATACAATATCGGCCCTAAAATTCTCCGACTGTTCACCAATCTTTAACAAAAAGCATAACGGTGTCTCAAGAAATTCTCAACTCTTTCCTGCTCAATACTTTAAGGCATAGAGTGTATTCTATCTTCAACAAAAATCATAGATAACTTCTATCATGCAATATCTGAAGCAAACTCAAAGTGTAAAGCTGAGTTAAAACCAATGCAATCAAGCATTGATAGGACTGTTCACTTCGTGCGAAGCAAAACAATTATCACTCAAGTAGCCATTTAATTGTGTTGTAACGTAGACTATTAATTATTTATGGTAGTTACAAACAATGCAACCACCTCCATGAATAGATCCACCACTAACTGCATAGATGAAAAATGCATTGCATGTTAAAATATCCTTCATGCGATCAATATTTTTAGTCATCCACCAAGCTGGAAATAGGTTGAGACACACACTTATCTCAACATTCTCCAACTTGTGAAAGACTTCTTATGAGTCATCTATAATCAATAGCTGAGGGCCTTAAGACCCATGGAAACAACACACCATCTAAACTTATCTATGCTCATTGGCTTCGTTAGTGCATCTGCAACATTTCTCAAAGTGTCAACCTTCTCCAATATCACCTTTCCATCTTCTACCATATCACGAACAAAATGAAACTGAACATCAATGTGCTTTGTTCTGGCATGGAAATTGACATTCTTTTCTAAGAAAATGGCACTTTGACTGTTGCAACAGATAGTAATTTGTTCTGCATCAAAACTAATATTTGAACACAACCTCTTAAGCCAAATGGATTCCTTGCAAGCATGAGTAGCTTCCATGTACTCTACTTCTATTGTGGACAAAGTGACTATAACTTGCCGCTTACTCATCCAACTTATAGCACCACCACTCATCATGAACACATATCCACTGGTGGATCTTTTGTTGTCAATGTCACCTACCCAATTTGAATCCACATATCCATGAATACTTATAGAATGCTAAGAACTAGTAGGATAACCATGATAACATAGGGAATACTTAGAAGTACCCTACAAATATTTGAACACTCGCTTTACTGTATCCTAATGTACCCATCCAGGACTAGCCATATATCAACTAAGGACTCCCATTGCTTGGGAAATGTATGGCCTTATAAAAACCATCACATACATTAGACTACCAAAAACTCTCACATATGGTACTCTGGTCATGTCATCCATCTTAGTAGGAGATTTTGAACAATCATCCACAGAAAGCTTCATCCCTTGAATCACTGGAACAACTAACTGCCAGCTGTAAGGAAAGCAGAGGTGCGGAAGCAACTTTCCTAATGTCAAAACCATAGGGGAGAATGCATACAGTACTTTTAATTTTCAAATTACAATCTAATTAAGACACACATGAAAGATTTACAAAAACAGAGAAGATACTTCAAAGATAATGAACAATAGATTTACGTGGGAAACCATTTCGAGAAAAAACCCACCACACCAAGCTGAATCTCTTTGTATTATAGTAACAACAATTACATACAATCAGAGATACAACTCTCTGGTATTAGTTCACAGTACCTTCATTTACTGTTCATCCAGTTACAGAAATGCTCTCAACAATTTGATTCACTCATCCCTTTCAACTCAGAATGCTATCCTTTAAATATTACCACATTCTGATTTTTGTCCTCTGTTCATCCTTATCCACCATTGCCCATCATAGACAATTTCCTTCCGAGAAATTTATTTTTCCTTGCATCCAGCTCAGCTCCAGCATCGTAGCTGATGCAAAAAATCAAACCGCCAACTGTTTGAATTTTGCTTCCTCTGATTGGTCCACAAGATGCCACATAGGAAGGTCAAACGGTCAAAAGAAACTTCAACTTTGTTGGCATATCGGTGAGACACTTACAGTGTCTCCCTGATGCCACAAAGTCTCCATATCAATATCGGCATGACTCCCAACAGATGACAGGATGATATGACGAACGCCATGAGACATACTGAAACTATCAACATCCATTTCATTTTTATCGGCAAGAGATTTCTCATCAGCAAGACTCATACCGAATGCCACAAGTCATATTGATTTCAGAAATGCCATCGGCAAGACTACTGCAGATCGCCAAGACCTGATATCGAAGTCTTCAAGTCATGTCATCATGAGTTTTCCATTCGGAAAGACTATCGCTCTTGCCAAGACCTCACTCTGAGCACACCCAAGTCTTACTGAGTCAGCAAGACTTATGTCTTTCGCTAAGACCTTTCACCGAGTGCCCATGACTTACCCGTAGACTTTCGGCAAGACTCTTCCAAGTCGCCAAGACTTCACACTGAAGTCTTTTGTCACCACAAAGGCACCAAGAGAATACTTCTATTGGTGAGACCTATCTTCATCACTGAGACATCTTACCAAAACCTCCGCCGTCGGTGAGACTTCACATAGTTGCTGAGAGATCTCCTCAAGATCCTTGTGTTACTCTAATGTCTGCTTTGACCCCCGATAGCAACCTTTGTCGGTGAGACATTTCATACTCGCTAGGAATTCTCCCTGAGAGACTTGTGTTAGCGCGATAGCCATATACTATCGGCGAGACATTCCAATCGGTGAGACCACACATCGACAATAGACCCTTTGGCCAAGTCTCCCCGATAACTGTGAGAGAATAACCATCGGTGAAAGAAACAACAGTCGGTGAGAGATCTTGCCGAGTCTCCAAGACATAGAGATAGGTATGTTCCGCAAGACTGAAACCAAGTCACAGCGACAAGGACATTTTCAACAAGATTCAGAACAGCTAGTTGGCCAGACATGAATAATATCACATCGACTATTCCTTTTAGGAGTTTCATGTTAGTATGGATTGAGGCACATATTCCAACAATCTCCCACTTGACAAAGACCTTACTGACAACTCCATAGCATAATAAAACTACTAAAATTCATGGGCCAAGAGGCCCATTGAACTGGCACACCATCTGAATTTGTCTGTGCTTACTGGCTTCGTCAATGCATCTGCAACATTCTTCAAAGTATCCACTTTCTCCAAAGAGACCTTCCCATCCTCTACCATATCTCATACAAAATCATACTATACATCTATATGTTTCGTTCTGGCATGGAAAGTAGGATTCTTTGCTAAACATATAGCACTCTGACTGTCACAGTAAATAGTGATTTTTCCTGCATCAAAAACAATGTTAGAACACAAACGTTTTAACTATATTGCTTCTTTACAAGCATGTGTAGCTACCATGTATTCCTCCTCTGTAGTGGACAAAGAGACTATAGCTTGTCGCTTGCTCATCCAACTCACTGCACCACCGTTCATCATGAAAATATATCCACTGGTGGATCTTCTACTGTCAATGTCCCCTGCCCAATCAGAATCCACGTAACCTTGAATGCTGAGAGTTCTCTATGATTCAACCAATTTCCCATGGTAACATAGAGCATATTCTGAAGTCCCCTTCAGATATCTAAACACTCTCTTCACAACATCCCAATGTGTCCTTCCAGGATTTTCCATAAACCGACTAAGAACTCCCACTACTTGGGCAATGTTTGGCCTTATATAGACCATTGCATACATAAGGCTGCCAACTGCACTAGCATAAGGTACATTGGTCATGTCCTCCATCTCAGTAGGAGATTTTGGACAATCCTCAACAGATAGCTTTGTTCCTTGTGTAACTAGAACAACTAGCTACTTGCACTCAGTCATAAAAAATCTCTCTAGAACAGTCATGATATACTTACTCTGACTAAGCCAAAGTTTTCTATTTTTCATGTCCCTGGTTATTTCCATTCCTAGAATATACCCTGTTGCACCAAGTTCTTTCATTTCAAATTTTGCAGACAACTGCGACTTAAGATCATAAATCAATAGCTTACTATTGCCTATGAACAACATATCATCAACATAGAGAGCAATAATAAGGACTTGATCACTTTCAGCTTTGTAATATACACATGATCACATTTTGATCTTACAAATCCCAAAGACAAAACAAAAGTGTCAAATTTCGGGTACCACATTCTAGGAGACTGTTTTAAACCATACAAAGATTTCTTCAACTTGCAAACCAGTCCTTCCTTACCTTTTTCCACAAAGTGCTCCGGCTAGGACATATAAATTTCTTCTTCAAGATCACCATGAAGAAATGTTGTCTTCACATCCATCTATTCAATTTCTAAGTCATGTACTTGATGCAAGTGACAAAAGAAATCTAATAGATGTCAGCTTAGCGATAGGAGAAAAGATTTCTCCATAATCAATTCCCTCTACCTGGGAATAACCTTTTGCAAATAGCCTCGCTTTATATTTTTCTATACTGCCATCTAGACCAATTTTCTTTTTAAATACCCATTTGTAGTCCAGAGCTTTTCTGCCTTTAGGAAATGGCACCAAACTTCAGGTATCATTCTTTTCTAATGATGCCATCTCTTCATTCATGGCTTCCAATCAAGAGTTTGAATCAAACATCTTAAATGCCTCTTTCACAATCCTAGGTTCATCAGTGCTAGAAATTAAAGTATAGGCACAAGTAGACTCAATCAAAGAAAACCCATAATTATCAGGTTGCTTTCTTTCACAAGTTGACCTCCTCACCGGCTGAGGCTAAGGTAGTTCATCATCTTCAAAGCTTTCAGAGCTACTTGAGCTTTCCTCAGTATCAGGTACATTTTGATTTTTCAATTCCTCTTTATCTAGTGTCGGAAGAATTCCTACTACATCATTTTCATTTTCTAATTTCTTCTATGACTGTAGATCCAATGTAGAAGGCTTCAGCTCACGAAAGATAATGCTTCTGTTGTACAAAACCTTCTCAGTCTCAGGGTTCCAAAGCTTGTATCCTTTTATGCCAGCACTATAGCCAATAAAAATACACTTTACAAATTTGTTTTCCAACTTGGATCTTTTTTTAAATGGTACATATGCATATGCCTCATAGCCAAAGACATGAATATGTCTTAGAGAGGGCTTCTTTCCAAACCATGCTTCCAAAGGCATTTTCTCAACAAGAGCAGAGTTAGGAGAACGATTTACCAAGTAACATGTTGTAGAGACTGCTTTAGCCCAAAACTTCTCCTCCAAGCCAGCACTGCTCAGCATACTTCGTGCTCTTTCCATTACTGTCCTGTTGAACCTTTCAGCAACTCCATTTTGCTGTGGAGTGTAAGATGTAGTCTTATGTCTTTTAATCCCATGATCTGTACAGTACCTTTCGAATTCATTTGAATAAAACTCACCGCCATTGTCAGTCCTTAAGCATTTTATTTTCCTACCAGTCTAATTTTCAACAAGGTTTTTAAATTCCTTAAACCGACTGAACACTTTTGATTTACTTTTCAGAAAATATACAAATGTTCTTCTTGAATAATCATCAATAAACGACACATAGTATCTTGATTTAGACAAAGAAGGAACATTCATTGGACCAAACACATCAGAATGTATATAATCAAGCAAACTAGAAGATTTGTGTGGAATGGAATAAAATGAAACACGGTGTTGTTTACCATATATGCAATGTTCACAAAATTCAAACTCAAGGTTACAATCTTCAAGCCCTTCTACCAAGTTTTAATTTTTCAAGGTTTTTAAACATTTTTCACCAATGTGGCCAAGCCTATGATGCCAAAGCATAGTATTTTCTGTTGGAAGTTTAACCTCCATGGTGTTTACTCCATCAGGAACATTTTCCTTCTTATCTCCATGAGTAGTCTTAAGTTACTTTGCAGAGACACTATTGCATTGAATAGCTTGTGCATCCAGCTTGTACAAGGTACCAATTCGAGCACCCTTAGCCAGCACCATAGAGCCTCTAGTCATCTTGCAGCCATTTCCAGAGAATGTGACATGCACTCCAATGTCATTCAGCTTACTTATAGAAAGTAAATTTTGAGCTAGACCTGGTATATGCATTACATCATTGATTCCCTTCACTCTTCCATTAGGGAATTATATTCTGACTCTTCCACGACCAACAATTTCCAAAGATGAATCACTTGCCAAGTACACCTTTCCACCATTGTATTCTTCATACTTCGTGAACCAATCTCTATGAGATGTCATGTGGAAAGATGCTCCAGAATCAATCAGCCAGACATCATCTGATGCCTGTATAGCCAAAGCTGCAATGAAGGCATCTGCATCACTCTAAGAAGAATCATTGCCAGAAGAGTTCTTATTTTTATCCTCCTTGCAATCCCTTCATACATGACCAAGTTTCCCACAATTCCAACACTTCACCTTAGACTTCTTGCCAGGAGACTTTGATCTCCCTTCTGATTTTGATCTGGATTTCTTGTCCTTCTTCTTTCCTTTCTCCTTCGATTTGCCTCTTACAGCCAGAGCCTCCTTTTCCATCTCAGAATATTTTCTTCTCATCTCTTCCAACAACAAAGAAGCAACAACATCTTCCATCTTGAAAGTGGATGTCGTACTCCCAATAGCCATCACCAGATGATCCCAAGAATTTGGAAAAGAACACAGCAGTAGCATGCAGTGATCTTCATCTTCAATCTTTACACCAACAGAGTTTAACTAGCAATTAGCATATTGAATGCATTTAAATGATCAGCAACTGATCCTCCCTCTTGCATTCTCAAAGAGTACAACTTCTTCCTCAAGAACAATTTGTTCACCAAGGACTTGTCTTGATAAATAGATGCCACTCTTTTCCATAAGGAAGATGCAGTCTTTTCTTCATGCACGTTCATAAGAACAGAGTTTGCCAAATAGAGCCTTATCAGCCCCTTAGACTTTCTATTTGAAAGATCTCAATCCTCTTGCTTCATGACTTGAGGCATTGTTCCAGACATAGCAAGCCACAGATCACGATCTACTAACATATCTTCCATTTTGAGTTTCCACAACTCAAAAT
Organism: Sequoia sempervirens; assembly: GCA_007258455.2. NCBI lineage: Eukaryota > Viridiplantae > Streptophyta > Pinopsida > Cupressales > Cupressaceae > Sequoia > Sequoia sempervirens. The sequence continues at coordinate 60,409 of VDFB02385715.1, forward strand.
TACTACCATTGAATTTCTCTATATCCACCCTTCCGGATGTGCTCACCATCTTAATTTGCAATTAAACTATTAGACCTTTACTAGACTCCCACTGAAAAAGAATTGACACAAAAAACCCAACCCACTCACAAGGATAACACAACTGACTAGGCTCTGATACCACTTGTAAGGAAAGCAACGGTGCGGAAGCAACTTTCCTATTGTCAAAACCACAGGGGAGAATGCATACATTACTTTTAATTTTTAAATTACAATCTAATTAAGACATACATGAAAGATTTACAGAAACAGAGAAGATACTTCAAAGACAATGAACAACAGATTTACGTGGGAAACCCTTTTGGGAAAAAACCCACCACACCAAGCTGAATCTCTTTGTATTACAGTAACAACAATTACATACAATCAAAGATACAACTCTCTGGTATTAGTTCACAGTAGCATCATTTACTATTCATCTAGTTACAAAATCCTCTCAACAATTTGATTCACTCATCCCTTTCAACTCATAATGCTATCCTTTAAATATTACCACATTCTGATTTTTGTCCTTTGTTCATCCTTATCCGCCATTGCCCATCGTAGACAATTTCCTTTCAAGTAATTGATTTTTCCTTGCATGTAGTTCAGCTCCAGCATCGCAGCTGATGCAAAAAATAAAACCGCCAACTGTTTCAATTTCGCTTCCTCTGATTGGTCCACAAGATGCCACATAGGAAGGTCAAATGGTCAAAGGAAACTTCAACTTTGTTGGCATATTGGTGAGACACTTACAGTGTCTCCTCGATGCCACAAAGTCTCCATATCAATATCGGCATGACTCCCAATAGACGACAGGATGATATGATGAACGCCATGAGTCATACCGAAACTATCGACATCCATTTTGTTTCTATCGGCAAGACTCATACCGAATGCCATAAGTCATATCAATTTCAGAAATGCCATCGGCAAGACTACCGCAGATCGCTAAGACCTCATATCGAAGTCTTCAAGTCATGCCGTCGTGAGTTTTCCATTCGGCAAGACTATCGCTCTCGCCAGGACCTCACTCCGAGCACACCCAAGTCTTACCAAGTCGACAAGACTTATGTCTTTCACCAAGACCTTTCACCGAGCGCCCATGACTTACCCGTAGACTATCGGCGAGACTCTTCCAAGTCGCCAAGACTTCGCACCGAAGTCTTTTGTCACCGCGAAGGCTCCAAGAGAATACTTCCGTCTGTGAGACCTATCTTCATTGCTGAGACATCTTACCGAAACCTCCACCATCGGTGAGACTTCACATAGTCACTAAGAGATCTCCCTGAGATCCTTGTGTTACTCCGATGTCTGCTTTGACCCTCGATAGCAACCTTTGTGAGCGAGACATTTCATACTCACTGGGACTTCTCCCTGAGAGACTTGTGTTAGCCTGATAGCCATATATTATTGGTGAGACATTCCAATCGGTGAGACCACATATCGACAATAGGCCCTTCAGCCAAGTCTCCCCGATAACTGCGAGAGAATAACCATCGATGAGAGAAACAACAGTCGATGAGAGATCTTTCCAAGTCTCCAAGACATAGCGATAGGTATGTTCGGCAAGACTGAAACCAAGTCACAACGACTAGGACATTTTCAACAAGATTTAGAACAGCTAGTCGGCTAGACATGAATAATATCACACTGACTATGCCTTTCAGGAGTTTCATGTCAATATAGATTAAGGCACATATTCCAACACCTGCAACCTGCCATGTTGAATCTCTCCAACATTGAATTCACATAGTTGTTCTGGCTTAACCAAATCTTTCTACTAGCTCTATCTCTTTTGATTTCCATCCCCAGAATATACCTTGTTGCACCTAGATCCTTCATCTCAAACTGTGCTGACAACTAAGACTTTAGATCTGAAATCAAGCTTATACCATTCCCAAAAAACAACATATCATCTACGTACAATGCAATTATGAGAATGTGACCATTATCATATTTGTAATATACACAATGGTCATATTTAGAACTTAGAATTCCCAAAGACGATACAAAATTGTCAAATTTTTGGTACCACATTCTAGGAGATTGCTTAAGACCATATAAAGACTTCTTCAATTTGCGAACTAGATTTTCTTTACCTTTTGTACCACAATATTTTTGGGATTGACACTCTTGTCCATTTCTAGGGTTTTGCACCTAAAAGGGGAAAGGTATCCCACAAAAACTTAGGGGTTCACTCAAGACTAATGGTAATATGATTGAAATATGTTTAAATGGAATGTCCTAAATGCAATAAACTGATAAAAGATAATGATTATTAATGTAGAACTAATGAAATGCAAAATGTTTGAAAACACAATGTTGTATGCAAAAACACCTAGAAAGATGAATAGAAATGCAAATGAAACAGAAAAAGCAAATAAAACAGAAAGCATGCACCAATAAATGTGTTTCAAATTGAAATGGAGACTGCAAATGCTACTGATCCTGAAAATTTGGCCTACTGGGACACTTACGCCATTCTGGGCGACTTAGTCCCAAATCTGGAAAACTGCTCTAGAGCCTGTTTCAACCAAATGGGTGTCTAAGTATGCAAAAATCACTGATAGACATGTACAGTGGGACTAATTCACAATTTTTCGAAACTTAGTCTACTTCTAAATTTTTGAAAAACTGAAAGTGGAAACGGAAGCCCTCGGCCTGCACTTCAGTTCTTAACAGGTGTCCACCTCCGAAACTCTGATTTTTGGCTTTGTAAGTGACTTTTGTGGATATTTTTACCTTGCAAGGAGGAGTATGACTCCAATAAGTCTTCAACCTATTCTTCAACTATTTCCAAGTCCTCAATATACCTAAATCTGCAAACACACAAGGAGAGAAGGAGAAAATATTGATTGTTAGGGCATGGGGGTTTTCCTTGGTCAAACCAATTTTTATGTAATTAAATCAAAATGAAGAAGAAGAAATAATGTAATGAAGCATGAAATAGTAGAGTTATATTTTCCATTATAAGAGATCTTGAATTTCTAGAGCAATAGATGAAGAATCAACCTTTGAATTCCTGGAAAATGATCATGAATGCTCTCTAAATGACCTACCCCTAGCTTGCTTTACTTGAATTCATGATGAATGATAAATGAATAATGAATTGGTTATGAATTAGGGTTTAGAAGCTTGTATTTACAATAAATTTACCTAAAATTCCCATTAATTTGATCCCCAAGGCCAGCATGAAGGAAAAATAAATTTAAAATATAATTTTTCTTGCCTAAACCTCAAAAATAGCCCAAATGGGACTAAGTCACCAAGTTGGGCGACTTAATCCTACCTAGATGGGTGACTTGGTCCCATAGGGGCTCTTTTGCCAGTTGGATTGTCGGGGGATGAAGATTTTTAGTTTTTATGTTGTTCTAGTAAGGTCTTTGATCAAATTATGCCTCAGAATGCACAATATGGGGTAATAGGGACCTACTAATGATGATGTAAAGGATAGTTAGGGATAGGAAACAAATTTCAATGTGAAAGTGTGATTCAATACACTTTACAACATTAAAATGAGGTCTAATTATCCTAGAAAACATCCAATGTGAATGTGTAACATAGATTACAACACTATATTAGAATTAGGTTTAATTTACAAGCCTTCTAAATTAATGTGAAGATGCAATTAAATACATTTTACAATGTTGAATTAAAGGAAAATAGGTCCTTTAGACTTAAATGCTTAATAAAAGTCTAGAAAAGTGTGAAAGTATTTTACAACACCTTACAACACCTTTACAAGACATCGATAAATGCATATGCAAGGGTCCAAGACCTAATGTGGATGTGTAAAACGCCTCATAACACTAAATCAAGGCTTCATTAAGTCCAATTTGTCATTAATTATTCACAAATCAAGTGTGAAAATGTCAAGGCATACATTTTTTTGTGGCACACCTTTTACCATGAAATGCTCTGGCTATGACATATAGATCTCTTCCTACAAATCTCCATGAAGGAATACTATCTTCACATTCATCTATTCCACTTCTAGATCATATGCTACTGAAAGTGATAATAGGAACTGAATAGATGTTAGCTTCAAAATAGGAGAGAATATCTCACCATATTCAATTCCCTCCACCTAAGAATACCCCTTTGCGATCAACCGTGCCTTGCACTTTTCAGCACTACCATCAAGACCACATTTCTTCTTGAACACCTATTTACATCCAACAAGATTTCCTCCTTTAGCCAAAGGTGCTAGATCCCATGTACTATTTTTCTTTAAAGAATCCATTTCTACATCGATGGATTTTATCAAGGAATCTGACATCACTCATACCCATAGCCTCTCTAACAATCCTAGGCTCATCAGTGTTAGCAATTAAATCAAAAACACAAGTGGAACCCAACTGTGAATAACCAAATCTTTTTGGTGATTAATCAAACCTTTCTTGTACCCCCCTTACATATGTAGACCTCCTAAATTCCTAAGGTTGAGGTTATTCTTCTTCAAAACTTTCAGAGATGCTAGGGCTCTCCTCATCACCAGGTCCAACAGGAGTACATAGCTCACTTTTCATCAGAGTAAGTGGAATTTGAACTACCTCCTTCTTTTGCTTCTCCTCTTTCTCTGGTTATAGCTCAATTGTGGAAGGTTTCAACTCACGGAATATTACACTCTTGCTATGGAGAACCTTCTTGACCACTGGATCCCAAAGCTTGTACCTGTGATAGATTTTGGGGACCTAAAATGCTCGCTCTTGCACTTCTAGGCTTTTTCACCTAAAATGAGAGAGATTTAGGTCCAAAATGCTTATGTAACACTCAAATTAGGATGTGTGCAATGTGATATGATTTGAATGAACTTGACTAGATTCTATACTAATCTAAATGACTGAAAATGAATGCAAAAGTGTAATTACAATTATGTTTGAAAACACATTGTGTAATGCAACAATGAACTAGAAATGAGTGCAAAACTTAAAAGAAATGAATGAAACTAAAAATGTGCATCTGGAATGTGGATGGAGACTAGAAATTTCTTCTAAAATGTTGAAATCTAGGCCTGGTGGGACTCATTCGCCATTCTGGGCAAATCAGTCCCAATTTTGCCAAACTGTACCACAGCCCGTTTTTGACAAAAGGGTACTCAAAAATGTAAAAATAAAAAAATTCAACTTGCAGTGGGACTCATTCACCACCCTTGGTGAATGAGTCCACTTTTTAATTTCTAAACATTCAAAGGTGGATTCTGAAGCTTATGATCTACACTTTGATGCCCTACAGGTGTTCGCTTCTGAAACTCTGATTTATGAGTCTAAAAATGGATTTTTGTTGATATTTTGGATTGATGAATGAGGAGAAGACTTTATAAACCTTGCAACTTGACCTTCAATGATTTCCAAGCTTCCAAAGGACCTAAATCTGCATACAAACAAAATAAGAAAGAAAAATTATTGATTGTTAGGGCATGGGGGTTTGCCTTGGTCAAACCCTGTTTAGGTAATTAAACCAAAATGATGAAATAAAAGAATGAAGCATGAAAAATGGATTAGATTACCTTTCCATGATGATAGATCTTGAGATTCTACAACATAATATGTAGAATCTTCCCTTGAATGTCCTAGGAAGCAATCTCAATGAAGAAACCCTAAGTTGCTTGACTTGAATGAGAAGATAGATGATAAATTAATGATGAGAGATGTGTGAATGAGATATGAGATGTAAAAATGAGGATAAAAAATACTTATTTATAGACAATAATTTCTTAGTACCCGATTATACCTCATCACAGGCCGACATCAAGAAAAATTGAACTTAAAACCTATTTTTTCTCGCTCGAACCCTGAAAATGACTCAAAATGGGACTCATTCACCACCCATGAAGAATGGGTCCCACCTAGATGGGACTAATTCGCCACTAATGGTGAATGGGTCCCACATGGGTCATTTTTGCTAGTTGGAATGCCGAGAAGTAAGAAAATTAGGCCTATATGATGACTATGTTGGTTATTTGATCAAATTTTGCCTCAGGATGTAAAATCTGGGTTGATAGAGGACTATTAATGATGATGTTAATGTTGAATAGGGCTTGGGACACATAAATCAATGTGAAAGTGTGATTAAATACACTTTACAACACTAAAATTAGGTCCACATAGCCTAGAAGGGCACAAAAACCAATGCGAATGTGTAAATCACACTACAACACTAGTTTCTCATTAAGTTTACATTAAGAACCTTCTATATTAATGTAATAATGTTATTAAACACATTTTTTAATATTGAATTAGGGAGAAATAAGTTAATTAAGTCTAGAAAAGTGTGAAAGCATCTTACAACACTTTACAACACCTTTACAAGACATCATTAAAAGCATGTTATTCAATTTGTAAGGGTCCAAGACCTACTGTGGACACATAAAACACCTCACAACACTAAATTAGGGCCTCATTAAGTCCATTTTAATCCCATGTCAAGCAAAGGGTCCATTTTTCTACGTCACATTTAGCCCCCACTTTAGTGAGAGGATGAATCTACTTCAAACTCACACTAAAGTAGACATTCAAGAGAGATCCACATATAGGTCGAGCCCCCAAGATACAAAATCATGCAAAGGAAAGATGGAAAGAAAAACAAGATGGAAAAGACGTACTCACTCTGGGCTGACATGACTTCTTGGTTGTCTGTCGGGTGAGAAAGGAAAATTGTATACTCACTCTGGGGCCACAAAACTAGTTGTTTGTGGGGTGAGAAAGCCCAAAAAGTAAGATACATACACTAGTTGGTATGCACTCACAAAACACAAAAGTGTCTATGGGGAAAATTCATGCCACTAGTTGTGCTTCCTGCTCAACCATGTTAAAGTTATATTGCCTGATAATTCTAACAAGGTGCCACAAAGCAAAAGGAAATGTAAATGTTAAGCTTTAAACAATATGACACTACAAGAATGCAAGTTGTGTTATGCAAGGTGGCCAAGAAATGCAAAAAAGTAAAATGAAAAAATGTAATGTGAAAGATTGTTCAAAGGAGTCGTGTTCAATTTATGCAAGGTCAATCACTTGAGGAACATTGTGTCTAATGTCTCCAAGAGAGGACCAATCAAAGAATACTATGTTCACAACTTAGGGGATGCAGTGTGTCGATCAAACCATTAAGAGGAATGTAATATGCTAAGATAGATCACACTTATGAGGGACATCACACCCAATGTCATACACAAAGTAATGAATGGATCACGTAAACGACAAGGCTACACTAAGAAGCATGAATGAACAATGAATTATGGTATTGTATTCCCCCCCCCTTTAAAAGAATTGCTACACATCGTTATGTGAGCAATTACTTGAAAGTAGTGAAGAAAATAAAATGCAAAAAGAAAAAAAGACATGAAATCCAACCTAGAAAGCTCTATACCAAGTCATATGTTTCAAAGGTAGGTTGTGTCATGTCAAGGAGAAATGAAAACTAAAGAAAGGGAGTGTGTCACATGCAAGTAAATCTTAAGACATGTTGTTCACATCTCAATCTTTCTCTTATATGTTCACGAAAAGTTAACGAATAGTTGAAAGAGACAACGACAAATGGCATACAAGGATAAGGCTATCAAATCCTTTGCCCCCCCACTTAGTGTAGGAGAAAGATAAGCGTAGAATGGATGATGGTATGCTGCCCCTTACAATGGATGCAAGACATGCAATAGTGAGAATGTAATTATCCTACAACTATTACATGGTAAGGAGCAGCAAGTAAGGTTATTTATGTGAATAAGAAAGAGTCATGGAAGAGTCTTGCATGATAGTATTGATGTTGAGTGAAGGGTTGGTTATCTTGATTAGACTACAATAGCCAAGACCATGATTCATTTATTATGTGTTAAGCTCTATAGGATTGTAGATACCTTGTTCTCGAGCACAACATCCTTTTCCATTATACCCAAGTTTTTTCATGAAATCATACCCCTTTCCATAAAGCTTTTTCTGCGGTTGGGAATCATGTGGTTGTTCATTATTATGTTTGTCAAGGGTTGTTGTAGAGTTTGTGGTATTGTCTAAAGTAGTTGAGGTGGATGCTTTTGAAATGTTATCCGAAAGGTTGGTTGACATGATGGTTGATTGATCTAGTTGTTTGTTTGTATGTTGTAAGAATATGTAAATTCACCCATAAATGGTGGTGTGAATTCTAAGGATCCCCAATCATCACCAAAGAATTTAGATGTCCATTCCTTATCGTTATGTTCAATTTCAAGAGGATCTATGTTGGATGTTGGAATCAATGTTGTAAGAGGACTTGTAACCCCTTTTTCAAGGTTCAAGCAACTTTCAAGCTCAGGATCTACTTCAACTTGATAAATGTTATTGTTATAGACATATTTCATTATACGGTGAAGGGTGGAAGGAACTGCATTCATCTCATGAATCTATGGTCTACCTAGAAGAAGATTGTACAAGAGATCATAAGGCATGACATGAATAGGAGTTTGAAAAGTAACCACCCCAACCGTAATAGGTAAAGTGATTATACCGAGTGGTTGCTTTGTTGTATTATCAAATCCTTGAATAGCGGTGGAATCAGGCTTTATTTGTGATAGGTCTATCAACTTCTAATCAATCAAGGAGACTCACACCACACACATTAAGAGCAGAACCATTGTCGATAAGAGTTATCTTCATGCTTGTCCATTTTTATTGAGCAATGATCATAAAGGCATCATGTTTTTTTGGCAACTCAAAAGAAGGGAGCTCATGTTGATGGAAAGTAATGTCAAGATTAGTTTGATTTGGTCTATGAATTAAAGTTGCCACATCATTCAAAGTTGTTCCATGAGTTGCAATCTATTGTAAAGCTATTTGAAGAATATTGTTGTAAGCTGGTGAGGTCTGAAGTAAATCCCAAAGGGAAATTTTTTTCAGAGTATTCTTTAATTGTTCAATAATATCATACTCCTTTGTGGGTGGGAGGTAACGAGGAGCACTAGGAAGATTTGGTAAAGGTAAAGGGGTTGGGGTTTGTTGCGGTGGTTGCAGATTATTTTGAGTGTTATATATGTATGAGCAATAGTATCAATACTAGATTGTTGTGATACATTAGAGGGATGAAGGGGATGAGAAGGTGGGTAAAGGATAAGTTTGGGTGAAGGTGTATGTGAAGGAGGATAAAGGGTGAGTTGAGGTTGAATATTGTTAACATCCCTTAGCAAGTGAGATTTTTCATTATATTTGAATGGGATATTATTTTTGTCTTGGGTTATAATGTATGCCTTAGAAGGAGAGTTGTTAAGAGAACAACAAGCCATATGTTCATGACAATTAAGGTTTGGTTCATCTAAAATAACTTCCTCACTACTAAGGGAATTATTAATGGTGGAATTGTGTTACTAGTCTATGATGTTATCCCACATAATATTCTCATGATTTTCATGGATTGGATCATGTAACAGCATAATATCATCTGCACTAATAGGAGAGATATTAGGAGAGGGGAAAAGTTTATTGTTGTCCATAATCTCATTGTCTTGTGCCATAGTATCTACCCTAGTAGGAGAGCTTTGAAAAAGGTGAAAATCAAGAGTTGTATCACATGTCAAAGCTTCATCAAAAATAGGGGAGTCATGAAGAGGAGGACAATTAATATTTGCACAAGTTTCAATGATTGGAGCTTCTTGTTCAAGTAGAGCCTTCCAATTGTTGGGAAAATTAGGAATGAGAGAAATAATGTTAAACCTCTCAATAATTGGGTTGCTTGATACCAACATATTCTCCTCACAAATGTGTTGGGGGTATGTGCAGGATCATCATGGAAAAAATAGGCCCTTAAGTGGCAAAAAAATCAAAAAAATCAGAGTTAGGCAACTTGACATAAAAATTTGAATAAGTTATCTATATTATTTAAAAAATATGTAAGAATATAATTTGTATCAAATTGAATTTAGTTTCTAAACTACTAGGTTTGTTTTAAAAAAAAAATCTAATTGGTGAAAATTTGAAATTTCAATGCAGTAGTCCTTAATTTCAGGGAAAAAACAAGAAGTAGGTGTCTATCGACCACTAACCACAATAAAATGATAATATTTTTTCATAAGATTTTAGATATAAGTAGAGGACTCATGTCGATGTGATGCATATTTTTTTTTGTAATTTTTTCCAAGTAAATAATTATTTATGAATTTTTTATTACAACTTTAAAAAAAAAAAGTGTGTATGTCTGGCCACCTTAACTTGGTCAAAACTTCATGAAATTAAATTTTTATTTTTTTAATCCTATAGTATACGAAGTATAGAATGTGACGCATGTTTTCTATTCAAAAAATGTGGCACCGTTTGAAAGCTATAGATGTTTTTCAATCAGTCTATCAATCAGGACTTTCGTTGTAATTTGAATAAAAAATGAATAATAATTACTTATTAAATTTGAAGTAAAGCATAATTTATATTGGTGGAAAGCTGAGAATCTCCTTTAAAAACCCTTTTCATTTCATCAATTTTGGGTAAGAAAAAATTCATCAGTCACATACCCATCATATTGCCACTTTTTGGCCCATCATGATCCTGCACATACCCTTGGTCAGAATCATTCATGAAATTATTATCACAAATAGGGGGAGTGTTGGGAGATAAATAAAGACTAAGGTGGTATTCAGGAATGTGTCTATGTTTTCATCAGGTGGTTTGCTAACAGTATCCAAAGGGGAATAAGAGAATGGACAATTAAAACTTGTAATACTTGTAACTTCCTTCACCAAGATACCTTCATCACAAATAGGAGAGGTATTGAGAGAAGAAGTATGAATGTTATGATTGTCAAAACTACCATTCTCACCAATGGGTAATGTAAGATTAAGGATTGTATTAATGGTTTGATCAGGTTTCTTAAATTCCTCATTGTGGTGATCAAAATTGAACTCATAAGAAGGAATTTTTTACTTATACAATCCATTATTAACAAAATCAAATCCACATCGTTTGAAGGAAAACATGCTATGATGAAGAAGAAAAGAAAGCATAATGCAATGTCTTAAAATGAAATGCAATTTTCAGATAGGGATTGACTGATTATGTTATGTAACAATATGAGAATGCAAATGTAAAATGTAAACTATGCATGAAATGGGCTAATTAAGGCTAGATTCGATGAAATGCATGCTACAGAAATGAAACTAACTGATATATACAGGTTAAGGCACCAATTAGAAGCCTAAAAGCAAATTTCTAAGATCTGTAAAGTATTTTTTCAGGGGTCAAAAGGGACTGATTAGCCCAAGGAGGTGAATGAATCCCAGTATGGACCTTTTTCAAAAAAATTAGAAAGTTCAGACTGATTTTTAGGAATTATGAGAGCCAATACATAGACCTAAATGAAAAATGCAGAATTTCAATAAATCTAAAGGAATTTAGATGCAAAAAATGCAACCTAAATGCACTTTTTATGAATGCAAGTTTGAAACCTAGCATACAAACTAATGCAAATCCAAATTCAAAACAAATGTAAGACTTGATCAATGATAAAGGACTCCAAATCAGACAAGAAAGTATTCTAAAAGTCGGGTTCACCAAAATGTGACAGATTTTGGGAACCTAAAATGCTTGCTCTTGCACTACTAGGGTTTTTCACCTAAAAGGAGAGAGATTTAGGTCCAAAATGCTTATGTAACACTCAAATTAGGATGTGTGCAATGTGATATGATGTGAATGAACATAAATAAATGCAATTGACTGAAAATGAATGACTGAAAATGAATGCAAAAGTGTAATTACAATTATGTTTGAAAACACATTGCGTAATGCAACAATGAACTAGCAATGAATGAAACTAAAAGTGTGCACCTAGAATGTGGATGGAGACTGGAAATTTATTTTGAAATGATAATGATGCTGAAATGTAGGCCTAGTGGGACTCATTCGCCATTCTAGGCCAATCAGTCCTAGTTCTGCCAAACTGTACCAGAGCCCATTTCTGACAAAAGGGTACTCAAAAATGTAAAAAAAAAAAATGACCTTGGGGTGGAACTCATTTTCCACCAATGGTGAATGAGCCCACTTTTGAATTTTTGAATTTTCAAAGGTAGATTATGAAGCTTCTGATTTGCACTTTGATGCCCTACAGGTGTCTGCTTCTGAAACTCTGATTTACGGGTCTGAAAATGGATTTTTGTTGATATTTTGGCTTGATGAATGAAGAGAAGAGTTTAGCATCCTTGCAGCTTGACCTTCAATGATTTCCAAGCTTCCAAAGGACCTAAATTTGTATACAAACAAAACAAGAAAGATAAATTATTGATTGTTAGGGCATGGGGGTTTTCCCTTGGTCAAACCCTGTTTAGGTAATTAAACCAAAATGATGAAATAAATAAATGAAGCATGAAAAATGGAATTTATTACCTTTCCATGATGATAGATCTTGAAATTCTACAACATAACATGTAGAATCTTCCCTTGAATGTCCTAGGAAGCAATCTTAATGAAGAAACCCTAGCTTGCTTGACTTGAATGAGAAGATAGATGATAAATTAATGATAAGAGATGTGTGAATGAGATGTGAGATGTAAAAATGAGGGTCAAAAATACTTATTTATAGAAAATTGTGCCTTAGTACCCAATTATACCTCATCACAGGCTGACATCAAGAAAAATTGAACTGAAAACCTAATTTTTCCAGCTCAAACCCTAAAAATGACTCAAAATGGGACTCATTTGGTGAATGGGTCCCACCTAGATGGGACTAATTCACTACTAATGGAAAATGGGTCCCACAGGGGTCATTTTTGCTAGCTGGAATGCCGAGAAGTAAGAAAATTAGGCTTATATGATGACTATGTCAGTTATTTGATCAAATTATGCTTCAGGATGCACAATATGGGTTGATAGAGGACTATTAATGATGATGTAAATGTTGAATAGGGCTTGGGACACATAAATCAATGTGAAAGTGCGATTAAATACACTTTACAACACTAAAATTAGGTCCACATAGCCTAGAAGGGCACAAAAACCAATGTGAATGTGTAAATCACACTACAACACTAGTTTATCATTAAATTTACATTAAGAACCTTATAGATTAATGTAATAATGTTATTAAACACATTTTATAATATTGAATTAGCGATAAATAATTTAATTAAGTCTAGAAAAGTGTGAAAGCATCTTACAACACTTTACAACACCTTTACAAGACATCATTAAAAGCATGTTATTCGATTTATAAGGGTCCAAGACCTACTGTGGACACATAAAACACCTCACAACACTAAATTAGGGCCTCATTAAGTCCATTTTAATCCCATGTCAAGCAAAGGGTCCATTTTTCTATGGCACAGTAACCCTTCTCACCGACACCATAGCCAATGAGGATTCACTTAACTACCTTGTTCTCCAACTTAGGCCTCTTTACACTTGGAACATTAGTATAAGCTTCACAACCAAAAACTCTGATATGTCTCATCAAAGGCTTCTTACCACACCATGCCTTCATGGGTGTCTTTTTAGCAAGACCTGATGTAGGAGATCTGTTGATCACATAACATGCAGTGGATACTGCTTCAGCCCAAAAAATCTGCTCAAGACCAACACCACTTAGCATACTCCTATCCGTCTCCATCAGTGTCTTATTCATCCTCTCTACAACTCCATTTTACTATGGGGTTTATGGATTTGTCTCATGTCTCTCAATCCTGTGCTCCTTATAAAACTTATCAAATTCTGCTGAACAAGATTTGCCATCCTTGGCAGTCCTCAAACATTTAATATTTTTATCAGTCTGGTTTTCAACCAAATCCTTAAACTCAAACCGACTAAAGACTTTAGATTTACTCCTAAGGAAATAAACAAATGTCCTTCTACTGTAATCATCTATGTTCAAGACACAAAATATACAATTTTTCTTAACAAAGGAACATTCACAATACCAAACACATCTGCATGAATATAGTCCAAAACCCCAGAAGAATTATGAGAACTAGAATAAAAATAAACATGGTTTTGTTTACCATATACATAATGTTCACAAAAGTCAAACTCGAGATTACAATCATCAAGGCCTTCAACAAGGCTTTTATAAATTTCAAGGCTCTAACCATAATATTATCATTTCCACTGGAAGCTTCATCTCCAAAGCATTTACACCCTTAGGTACCTAGAAAGCATGACCATTAGATGTACAAAAAATAGACTTCTTCATTGCTAGATCTAATGGTGAGGATGAAGAATCCAAAGGACTTTTCTTTGGAATATCAGAAGAACTATTGCACTGAATAGTGCATGCATCTAACTTGTACAAAGTGTTGATACAAACACCCTTAGCCAACACCATAGATCCTCTTGTCATCTTACATCCTCCATTTAATAAAACAACCTACACACCCTCATTAATCAACTTACTCGCAGAAAGAAGGTTTTGTGCCAAATCCAATATATGCAGCACACCATCAGTCCCCTTCACTCTACCATCTGGGAATCTAATCTTGACTCTTCCACAACCAACAATCTTCAGATGAGAGTCGTCACCCAGATACACCTTCCCACCATCATACTCTTCACACTTTGAGAACCAACCCCTATGTGAGGTCATGTGGAAAGAAGCACTTGAGTCTATTAACCACACATCTTCTGATGGATGTGTTGCCAAGGCTGTGATGAAAGCATCTGCATCAGTCTGAGAGGATTTATCAGAGTCAGAATTAGAGTTCTTTTTACCTTTATTTTTCTTCTCCTCATTATGATCTTTATGAAAATGACCATATTTGTCACAGTTCCAACATTTCGCCTTGGACTTTCTAGGAGACTTAGATCTCCCCGAAGATTTTGATATTGAATTCTTGTCCTTTTTCTTTCCTTTTCTAACTAGGTCTACCACAAACAACAAGGGCTTCCTTGCCCATCTTAGAAGATTTCCTCTGCATCTCTTAAGAAAACAACGATGGAACCACATCATCCATTTTGAAACTAGTGGTGATACTTCCAATAGCCATAACTAGATAATCCCATGAGTCTATCAAAGAACATAATAGAAGCATGCAATGATCCTCATCTTCAATCTTTTCACCAACAAAAACCAACTAAGTAATCAACATGTTAAATGCATTCAAGTGATCTGCAATGGACCATCCATCTTCCATCTTCAGAGAATACAATTTCTTTTGTAGGAATAACTTGTTTACCATGGATTTAGCCTGATAAACATCTCCAAGCTTCTTCCAAAGATATTTTGTAGTCTTCTCTTCATGGACATTCAGGAGCACTGAATGAGCCAAACAAAGTCTAACCAAACCCTTGGATTTTCGATACTTTAGATCCCACTCTTCCTAATTCATATTAGTTGGTTTTGTTTTGAATATTGCAGCCCACAAATCTCTATCCATGAGCATATCCTCCATCTTCAACTTCCATAACTCAAATTTGTTTCCATTAAAATTATCCATCTCGATTCTACTAGATGTGCCTACCATATTTTTCTTTTTCTGCAACAAGATTTTGAAATATACTTCTGCAAAGACTCCCACTCAAACAAAGATCTGTAAAAAAACCCTCTACCCAACAACGGGGCCAGAACTAGCCAAGATTTGATACCAATTGAAAGGAAGAAAAGGAACAATGCTTTCAACACTAATCTATGTGGGGAAGATAGTGCACATTCATACAAATATTTGGACTATTAGAATGAAAGAAACACATTCAAATACACTCATTAAATAATAATACCATAAAAGCACATATTTACGTGGGGAAAACCTTTCCAGGTAAGAAAACCCCACACACCAAAAGCACAATACTTTTTATTATCAGTAACAACAATTACAATACAATATCAGTACTAAGCTTCTTTGGATTTTCACCAATCTTCAACAAAAAGCATAACAGTGTCTCAAAAAATTCTCAACTCTTTCCTACTCAATACACTAAGGCATAGAATGTATTCTATCTTCAACAAAAATCAAGATTACTTCTATCATGTAATATCTGAAGCAAACTCAAAGTGTAAAGCTGAGTTAAAACCAATGCAATCAAGCGTTGATAGGACTGTTCATTTCATGTCAACCAAAACAACTACCACTCAAGTAGCTAGTTAACTATGTTGTAACATAGACTATTAATTATTGACGGTAGTTACAAACAATGAAATCACCTCCATGAACAAATCCACTGCTAACTGCATACATGCAAAATGCATTGCATGTTAAAATCTCCTTCATGCAATCAACAGTTTTAGTCATCCACCACTGGAAACAGATTGAGACACACACACTTATCTCAACACCTCCCCCAACCGCTAAACCTGGATTCATTTTGGAATCTCCATCAAGATTAACCAATATTAATTTGTAAAGGATGTTCCTCATCTTACTTATTTTCTGATATTACTTTCTACAAAATAATTATTAAAAAGAGAAATGACTGATCATCATCGAATTTTTTTTACCAAATTAATTAATAGAAATAAAAAATGACTATCTGTTATTGACATAACTTTTAGCAAAATAATTCTTTCTTTGGAATTTTGTGGCAGATCGCAAGAACAAAACATTATTCTTTTGATAGAGGTCATGGCAACTGCCCAGAATCACATAGAGAGAGTATTCTCCATCAAGCCATGGCATCCAAATGAAAACACTCGTTTGATTTTGGTAGAACGCATGACCATTAAATTTTTTTCATTATCACTAACCATGTTAAATGGAAAGGAAAATCAAAGAATTTCCTCTCTTGCAGTATTGCTTGTTTACTGTGATGATTCAAAACAGATTGGTAAGATTAGATCTCTTAAAGATATTGTACCATAAATTACCCTTTCAATGTTCTTTACAATAAAACATGGAGTAGCTCTTAGCAAATGTGGCATGTTGGTAGGTGAAATGTGTATTACATGAGGTCATACATACCCTTCTCTTTCCATATGAAGTGTGGACTAAATAGATGAAAGTTTCTAAAACTTCTTTTTAAAAAAACTGATCAATGAGACTTGAAGAATTTGTTTATCAAATTTTTTTTCCTTCATAAAAGACATACTACTTAATAATGGTTATTATAATTTTATTTTATATTTATATTAATGTTGTTTTATAATTTTATTAAATTAAAAAAAAAAATTACTAGTATACTAAATATTCTTAAATTAATAATTATATTTTAATATATAATATCGTAAAATTTTTAATTTATGTATTGATTTTATCAATATTAATTATATTAATTGTGATGTTCAAGCTAGAGGGCTTAGCTAGGTCTTTAAGTCCTTCCGTTTTGGATACAATACTAAATTGAGGTTACTTATGAGATTTGCATCCTCCTAAGGACAAGGAATAAAAATGAATAAATGAAGCCATTTATATCATAAAGCATTAATAATTTCAATAGTTTGAATTAAATTATGAATATAGATAAAGGACTTCATCAAATACGAATATGTATAATAGAGTTTGATTTCGAATAGATAATTTTTTTTATGACTTTACTGTACTTGGAATTGTGTGCCATATGTATGGGTACAATGTGACAAAGCACTAACAAAACTAACCATGTGACATATTAAACCTTCCACACATTTTCCTTTCGAAACATGGAAAAAATATCTTATTTATTTTCCTTTAGTGAACTTCAAAAAAAATATTATACAAACTATACTTAATTTCTTTAAGAAGAAAATCTATATTTTTCTAAGTTTATTTCATTCCATTATTTTACATTTATTATTAATTGTTTAATCACTCACATGCAACTAGAATTTGAATGCAAAAACACATACTCTCTATTATATTAACATAACTAGTAGTCGCATGCAACAATCAATCGATAGGGGTCCACCGCAAATGGCTATTGAATGGGAAGAAATGAAGAAACTTGTTTTTGTAATGCAATGTGAAGTACAAATATTCAGAAATATTTGAAATTGTTTGAATGAGTCAAATGAAGGAAACCATGTTAATAATTCAATATAGAATAATGTGAGGTTAGTTTATAGTAGGAGGTGAACGAGGATAACATTTGTTGAGTACATGGTAATGAAAAAAGATGTTCAAAAATTAATTGATATATTTATATGGATAATTAGATGGATATATCAATTAAAGAAAAGCTATGTGTGCAAAATTATTTTATATCTCTACATTTAATTGGCACATTGTACAACATTTTAAACCCCATGTTATAGTCCAGTTCTTTATTGTTATCTGACAGACAATGGATGGGAGATTAAGAGCCATTTGCATAAAATGAGAAATTTATTTTTTGCGTTTCCACATCAATTATTTTCGGTTGCAAATTGATTATGCAAATGTATAATAAAACCATAGGTCATCTTGATTATTTCCAATGTATCCATTAATTGTAATCTCAAGCAATTAATCATGAGTAATTTGAATTACAATAATTCATTTAAAATGATTTTAAGTAAGAATATTAGGAGAATGATTTTTTAATATAATTTTTCTTAATAAATTACATTTGGTAAATTAAATACAATTTAAATTTTCAAATAATTAGTTTTGTTAATGATAATAATTTCTCTCCAAAATTTAATGTATGATATAATTTTATATGTATTTTAGTTTAATAGTTGCTAGGCCTAGATGCACATCTATATTTCACATTTTTTTCTAGGTTAATCAATCATGGATACTAATACATGGAAAACTTGAAGTTGTAGATAAAATAATATCTATAAAAAGCATGGAACATTAAAGAATTCTCATTTTTTAAAAAGTTATTAGTGATCCCCTTAATTACTATAATTGAATAAAACATTTAATTAGTAATATTGAATAAAAAAATATTCTTTAAAAAAGTTTTTCCATAAATTTAGGTATGGCATATTTGTTGCAATGCTATTGTGGTACTGGATGATTTATTACTTTTATGTTATTTTTTGTGATTATTTATTATTTCAATATTAATTATGATGGTCGTCACTAATGATTTTTTCAAAAAAAAAAAACTTTAATATATAAATACTTTTTATAAATAGTATTTACTCCATAATTTTGTAAATAAAAACATTATTATCCATGCGGTTTATGGGTTAGTAGTAGTATAATAAAATCATCACAAGTAGAAAGGACTCAAAATTAGTTCATTACAAGGAAATTGAAAGTAAAAAATATTAGATTTTAAATGATTGATTCTAGTAAAAAGATTTTCTATAATTGGTGTATGAACAAAATTAGGAGGACTTAGTTAAACCAAAATAATAAATCCATGGATTATCAAATAGAATAAGAACAAATAGCACTTAGGGAGGAAACATGTGCATAGTCCAATTGAAAACTAACTTACACCATCTTTAATGGAAACCGAATAAACAAACCTCACGAGAAGAAGAATACGATGACACGACACATAGTTTGCATTTTTAGAATAATTGAATTAAAAGGTATGCATTGTTTTGTGGGGAAACAATGATTTATTTGACTTGAAAAAAGATATACGTGCAAAATCATTAAAGACAATGTGAAACTAAAAATAATTAATGGTATTTACATTGCTTCATTGAATCTATTTATTGATATGGTAGCATTATATAGTTGGGAGTGATGAACATTTTTTTTGAGCACCCATTATAAAGTAAATGTATACGTAGCATGGAATCGAAATTATCACCATGTGGAAAATCCGATGCATGCACACCAAAGCACTCATGGTGTATAGGGTATGCAGTCACAAGTGTTATAAAATCCATGAAAAACAACATAACTTATAATTTCTTAGCGAATGCCATGAATTTTAAAGTCATGACAAATACCACAAATTTTCTAACACTTGCCTACATACCTTGTAGGCCAAAATGGTTTCTTTTTTTTCTTCATCTCCACCATTTTAAATGAAATATGTGCTACACAAATATCTATCCAATGAACAACATATATGATGACTACAATTATGCAGATTTCCACCTACAAAAGCAACATGCTCATGAGCAAAGAATCATTTCATGTTTATGAATTACATAGCATCTCATTCACTACGCTCAATTGTCCATCTAGAAAGCTATATTCTTGGAAGAATTACATTCCATTGCAAAAAAAGTGAGAAATAATTAATAATATTTACAATTGGTTCACCAAATCTATTTATTGATAATAGGAAAGTTTTGTACTTACATGTGATTTTGGTGGTGTTCAACAAGAGTGAGCAGCATTGGATCAACTTGTTGGACCAGGAAAGAATTTGAAATAGACAATTTACAATACATGAATTTTGTTGTATGTCTATTGTATCTATTCAACATTATAAAGGAAAAAATATAGATATAGAATAAAATAGGTTAGCATTATTTTTTTGTAAATAGAAAGAGATAAAATAGGAGATTTTGATAACATGGGATATTGGCAAATAGTTTTGTATAAATAATCTACTAAAGAAGTTGAAAAGAGAGTTGTGGAAACAATGACAAATACAATGGATAGAATAGAGTATGTTGTATGGTAGAAAATTTGATGTGATAATTTGTGTGTCCATGTATATAAGCAACAACAATTGTACAATGATAGAATCCAAAAGCACTAAACCCACGCTCATTGTCCTCCCTACCATATTGGCATCATGAAGCCTCATGGGCTCTATCCAAACCCCCGAGCAAGAAAGGAAGGTAAGGTCCATGGAAAATCTCAAGGACTCTTATCATATATCACACAATAACAAAAATAGAGAAATTGTAAAAAAACTATTGGAAAAACACTTAAGAATCACAAGTAAGTTGAAATAGACAATTTACAATACACTAATTTCCTTGAATGTCTATTGTATATGTGCAACATTTTAAAGGGAAATATAGATACAAAATAAAATAGGTTAGCATTATTTGTTGTAAATAGAAAAAGATAAAATAGAAGATTTTGAATACATGGGATACTGGTAAACAATTGTGTATAAGTAATCTATTGAGAAAGTTGAAAAGAAAGATGTGGAGACAACGTCAAATATGATGGATAGAATAGAGTATTTTTTTAATGGACAAGTGGATGTGAGATTTTGTGTGTCCATGTATATAAGTAGCAACAAATATATCATTTATAAAATCTAAAAGAACTAAAACCACACTCATTTTCCTCCCTACCATATTGGCATCATGAAGCCTCGTGGGCTCTAGTCAAACCCCCGAGCAAGAAAGCTAGGTAAGGTCCATGGAAAATCTCAAGGACTCTTATCATATATCACATAATAACAAAAATAGATAAATTTTAAAACAACTATTGGAAAAACACTTAAGAATCAAAAGTAAGAGATGGTTGGAAACCCACATTAAAGAGATTGATACAAGACAAACAATGTCAATAGATTGTTATGGAAAACTAGGAGAAATTAGCAGTGTGATACATATTGAAACAAGCAAGGTGTGTAACAATTAGCTTCACAATTGAATATTCAAGCTACATTATTCGGTAGTAAATACTATAGGCAGAAAGGGGAATTATAAAAGATCTATTATGAAAACAATTAAGAAATCAATATATACAATCTAAATTTAAAAATAATTAATAATATTTATAATTCCTTGACCGGATCTATTTATTGAAAATGGGAAATTTTTGTACTTACATTTATTGTTGTTGGTGTCAAACAAGAGTGAGCAGCATTAGATCAAGTTGTTGGAGCATGAAAGAATTTGAAATAGAGAATTTACAACACACTAATTTTATTGAATGTCTATTGTATTTGTGCAGCATTATAAAGTAAATAATATAGATATAGAGTAAAAGAGGTTACCATTAACTGTTATAAATAGATAGAGGTAAAATGGAACATTTTTAATACATGGCATGTTGGCAAAGAGTTGTGTGTAAGCAATCTATTGGGAAAGTTGAAAAGAGAGTGGAGGAGATAATGACAAATGCAATGGATATAATAGAGTTTGTTATTAGCAGAGAAGTACGTGTCCAAAAATTGTGTGCATATGTATAAGCAACAACAAATAGACAATGGTGGTAGGTGGAAGCAATAAACTCATGCTCGGTCCCCTCTTTACCATGATGGGATGAGGAGGGTTGCAGGCTATAGCCAAACGCCCGCGCAAAAAGGGAGGTAAGGCCCATCAGAGATTCAGTGGATTTTTACCATATACCGCCCGGAAACAAAGTTGACGTTAAAAAGGGCATTCTCAAACATGATCTCTAATTTTGTACTCTTTTTTTATGTGACAATTTGACGACAAATAATGGAGCTCAAATTTAGAATATATGTATGCATGCATATATGTATATATATGTATATATATGGTTTCATACTAGAGTACTGTATGAGTTGCTTGTTTTGTGTCTTTTTTATAGCAGATTGGATGGTTTTAAAACTATTGTGCTCTGGAATGTGTGAGTTGTATATATATATATATATATATATATAAACATGTATACATATGTATATATATATATGTATGTATGTATATGTAAATATATATAGTGTTGTTGGTTTGATAGCAGACTATTCTAAAAATCGTCGGCTTTGGCTTTGTCATTGGTTTGATAGGGGGCCATTCTAAAAATCAACGGCTTTGCCTCTGTTCTATAGCAGATTGAAGGGTTTTAAAACTATTGTCCTCTGCAATCTGTAAGTCATTTTACATGGGTTTTTTTCATAAATGATTTATTTATTGTTTATTTTAAAAATGTTGTTGTCCAGAAACTATAAGTCTTTTTACATGGTTGTTTGGGGTTGTGGTTTTGTATGGATGGAGAAATTATAGTTAAATCTTGTTTCCTTTGTCAAAAAAATATGGTTAGGGTTAGTAAGGGAAAGTATACTCTGAAATGTGGCAGAAAATATATTCATTAGGTTGCATTGTGGAAAGAGCCATTGTGGTGTTGGTTTGATAGCAAATTATTGTAAAAATTGTGCCTCCATCTCTATTTCAAGTTCCCCATGTAACAAATTGTTCTTCATCATACTATTTTCCCCAGTTCCCCATATAAGACTCTTCATTATTGTAGATTGCTTAAGAATAATAGGTAAATGACATATCATCAAAAACCCATAGTAAACATATTCATACAAGAGAAGAAATGTATGTAAGAGTTGAGCTATCAATTGAAAATTTGAACTATATTCTTTGGTAGTAAACCCACACTAAATATAACTTGTCAAGGGAATGGGTAGCAATAATCTGTGCAAAATGGGTATAACGCCACAAAGTTAATTGGGAATTTGAGCTACATCACTTGGCAATACATATTATAGAAAAATAGAGGAGACTTGCCTAGGTTTTTTTATGACGATGTGGAGCTTACCTCTTGAACAAATTATGTTGTTAAATGTGCATCATTGGTTGATAAGAATTGTAAAAAAATTATGAATTTAGAATTGACAACCGAATTGTTACATAGATTGGTTGTCTTGTATCAATATGTTTCATGATATTCTTTTTGCCTGATCTATTTGAAGGGCCCTACAATAAATTATTCTATTGTTCTTGTAAGAATGATTGTTTTCAATTTTTAAAATTCTAAAAAAATTGTGGTTATTTTGTTTGGATAGAACGTGTTATATGCTTTGTATCAATATGTTTCATTGTACTCTTTTTTTCTCATCTATTTCATGTTCACAATAACAAACTGTTCTTCATGATTTATTTTTTTAGTTGCCCATAACAAACTGTTCATTATCATAGTTTTCCTCTTCCATGCTCCATATTTTAAAGTTGATTTACGATCATCTGTTATGTTGCTATGGTTCTTAAGTATTTTCCTAATAGTTCTTTTAGAATTTAACTATTTCTCTATAGTGTTTAGTGCCAAATAGTGTAGCTTGAATTTAGAATTGAGAAACCAACTCTCAGATACATTTTTCATTTTATATCAATCAGGAAAATAGACAAGAGTCACAGGTAAATGACAGATGATACAAAAAACATACACAGACCAAAGAAATTGAAAGAAGGCCAAAGGTTTCCGTCCATCTGGAATTTACGTGTGATTGTTAAATGTTATTCCAATACGTCTGACAACTGTTACTTAGGTTGCTTGCCTTGAAAGAATCTATTCCATCATATAGTAATGACAGGATGCATTAACCCTAATGTGAACAAACACTTACCATGCTCTTTTTGCACATGGAGGCAACCAACTCAACCACCGCCAACCCTTCTTTCCAATTTAACTTTTTGTCTATAATATTTAGTACCAAATAAGTGTTATTCCAACACCTCTTATACAATTAGTCTATTTGTCTTCAATATATATACACAAATGTATTTGTCTATGTTTCCAACCATTGATTTTCACATACAGTCCACATTGTATGTATATATATGTATGTATGAGTGTATATATATATGTGTATGTGTGTGTGTATATATATATATAGAAATATATATATATACACATATACATACACTATTTATGGTGTTTAACAAGGAAAAATTATATTGGATCGAGTTCACTTATTGTAAATATTATTCACAAAAAGGGAAATGGTATTGAATTTCCTGAAACATTGAGAGATACATATACATATATATATGTGTGTGTGTGTGTATTGAAATCACCCTTTCATGTTTAAAAATAATAGGCAGAAATATATATCCATATATATAGACCAAGGCCAATGTGGCTCATTTCATAATGCAACAAAAATCTATATATACACATGTACGTCTAAACTTCCCTCATCTGTTTCAAGCTTCCTAGAACAAATTACTGAGGGCTTCTTATGATAGCCGCAAAGATTCCTACCTACATAC
This sequence comes from Sequoia sempervirens, assembly GCA_007258455.2. Lineage (NCBI taxonomy): Eukaryota > Viridiplantae > Streptophyta > Pinopsida > Cupressales > Cupressaceae > Sequoia > Sequoia sempervirens. The sequence goes on from VDFB02385715.1 coordinate 85,039, forward strand.
ATTGGTGGTGGTGCAGTCGGTTACATTAATAAGCAGAAGCAGAAGGCAAGTGTTTGCTCGTGTGAGAAATTTTGATTACACAAGCCAACTCTTACATAGATTGCTTGTCTTGTATCAATATGTTTCATGTGGGTTTCGATCATCTGTCATTTATCTCTAATTCTTAAAGTGTTTTCCTAATAGTTCTCTTACAATTTCTCTATATAATGAAACATATTGATAGAAGACAAGCAATCTATGTAATAGTTGGGTTGTCAATTCAAAATTCAAGCTACATTATTTGGCACTAAATATTATAGACAAATAGAGAAACTGTAAAAGAGTTTTTTGTGCATTTAATATCTTTTTTTTTTCTTGGCATCATAGTGGTGCTGGTTTGATAGCAGACTATTGTAAAAATTGTTCACTCTGCCTTTGTTTTATAGCAGATTAGAGGGTTTTAAAAGTGTTGTGCTCCAGAATCTGTGAGCTATACAATATATATATATATATATATACATGTTCCAGTTCCCCATACCAAACTGTTCATTATCATAGTTTGTCTATTCTATTCTCGATATTTTAAAGTTCTATCTAATGTGGGCTTTGAAACATCTCTCATTTTCCTCTGATTGTTAATTTTTTTTCTAACAGGTCATTGAAATGCATGTATGGATTTGAGTTTGCAGCATATTCCTGCTTACCAGAAATTCTATCATTATCTAAACAAGGTGCAATAGCGAATTCTATGTAACAATTGGCTTGTCAATTTAAAATTGAAGCTAAATTATTTGCCACTAAATATTGAATCTAAAAAATAGGGAAATTTTAAAACAACTATGAGGGAAAACACTTAAGAATCATAGGCAGCGTCAGAGATGTCTCAGGCAACGATGACGTGGATGGTGTTTTTTTTTAAGGCACCGCGAAGCTTTGTAATTACATGGGTTGGAATTGGTGTATTTGGTGTCCACAATACATGAAGGCTGAATGGTAAGTGTTTTCTCACATGAGGGTTAATGCATTCTACCATTGTTGTACAATGGGGTCAGACGAAGTAAATGTAGCAAGACAAAGTAAATGGAATATTGAATGTCGTAGTGTGGGAAAGTGTACTTTGATTAAGTTGCATTGTTGAAACAACCATTGTGGTGCTGGTTACATATATATATATACACACATATACATATATATGTAATATAAATATATATACATGTGTACATATATGTATATATGCATAAACATACATATCTATGTTATACTAATAGTTATGTTACAATTTCCCTATTTCTCTATAATACTGAATGCCAGATAATGTACCTCCTGTTATACAATTTATCTATTTATTAGTAGACTAAAAACAATGTGGCCACCATATTAAAAGCAAAAGCATGGGAGCTCAATGAATGTGCAAATATATATATACAAACAAAGGAATAAATTACGTTCATATTTGCAAAACAAAAGTCTTAGATAAGATACAGACATAACCTTGTGGGTGCAACTGGATGTAGTATGAATAGAAGAAAAGAAGGTCAGATCTCCACCCTGTCATATCGGGTCATCTAGACTCATGGGCTGTCACCAAACCCCCGAGCAAGAACATATAACCTGAGAATTTTCTTTAGTTGAAAGCAGTGTTATACATTTTAAAAAATATATATAGTTGTATTATTTTTGACAAACAATTTGGCATGTAGTCCTGAAATAAGAGATGAAACGATATTAAAATCAAAAGCATGGGAACTTAATGAATTTGCAAATATATATATGCAAACATGTACGAATAAATTACGTTCATATTTACAAAACAAAAGTCTTAGATAAGATGTATGCATACCTTCTGGGTGCAATTGGATGTAGTATGAACAGAAGAAAAGAATCCCAGCTCTCTACCCTACCATATTGAGTGATGTAGCCTCATGGCCTATCACCAAACCTTCGAGTAAGAACATACACTTACCACCACTATGATCAATGGTGAAGCCAATGTTTGGGAACCTAAGTTTGTTGTTTCTAGATATTTGATTGTGTCTGAGTTTTTTCATCCAGAAATAGAAACACAATCAAATATCCATAAATAACAAATCTTAAGCATTATAGATTGTGGAAATATCATTGCATTAATCTGAGAATTTTCTTTAGTTGAAATCAGTGTTATACATTTTTAAAAATATATATAGTTGTACCATTTATGACAAAGAATTTGACATGTAATCATGAAATAAGAGATGGAATAAAGGACATATAGCCTTATCTTCTATATAAATAGAATGTAGTTGCATCTTGTACACCATGCCAAACATGTGATCACAAAGCTATTTAGTATTGTGGAGATGTGTAGTTACAGTTGAAAATGTTTGCAAGATCTAAAATGGTTTCAATCAGATATAGTTAGTCACGAGGAAAATTTGAAGTTTAGTGCGGTGAACATGTGTAATTGGTAGACAATATCTAAATTAGGAAATATAAACAGTTGTATAATTTATAACAAATAATATGTAATGCATCTGCAATAGAAAAGATCAAATAAACAAGATGCAGGTATACGTCGTGTAGAGAGCAGGACAAGCTCAATGAATGTACGAATATATATATGCAAACATAGCAATAAATTACATTCATATTTGCAAAATAGAAGCCTTAGCTCATCCCATAGTGAACATTAAAAAGTCAACACACAATAAATAGAACTTAAAAACATGGAGAATAGAAGAGGTGAACTACAATAATGAACAGTTTGCTATGAGCAAGTGGATATTGATACAACACAAGCAATCTATGTAACAGTTGGCTTGTCAATTCAAAATATAAGCTACATTATTTGGAATTCAATATTATAGACAAAAATGAGCAGTTGTAAAAGAACTATTATTTTTAAGTTTCAAAATTCTAGAATTTTGTGGATTGGTATAAAGTACAAACATGACATTCACCTATACCTTTGCATTGCTTTCAAGTTTATTTTCTCTGTGTATGTGTTATTTGGTTTGGATGGAACATTTTATATGTCTGCTATCAATATGTTTCATGATATTATTTTTTCCTCATCTATTTCAAGTTTGTGATAACAAACTGTTCTTCATGATATTGTTCTTTTTAGTTCCCCATAACAAACTGTTCATAATTGTAGTTTTCCTCTCCTATACTCCATATTTTAAAGTTGTATTTAATTTAGTTTTTTGTCTATAATATTTAGTAGTAAATTAGTCTTATTATAATACCTCTTATACAATTCTCTATTTTTCTTCAAAATTTACCACCAAAGGACATAGCTTGAATCTTGTATCAAAATGTTTCAAATTTTGTTAGTTGTGTATAAGTTTAAAGAGATGGGAAAGGTTTTCTCTACATAAAAACATTTAGAATCGTATCATATAATTGTTGTCATAACCTAAAGAAAATAGGTACCATCATAAAGAACAAGGTTTAAATAGTTCAATTAGCAAGCTGAAAAGATAGCTCTACAAGAATGGAGAAATGCAATCGACATAATACAATATGTTGTGGATATGTAGGAGCCAATGTATGTCGGTGATAGGGAAAACCGAAAAACTTATGCTCATTCTCCTCCTTGCCATATTGACATCCTAAAGCCTCATGGGCTCTAGTCAAACTCCCGAGCAAGAAAAGTATGCAAGGCCCATCAAAAACTCAATAGAACCATATCATATATCACACTATGGTGAAATAGGGGAAATTTTACTATTTCCATTTATGATGTCTTATATTGCACTATTTTTTTTCTTCTAACAACTTTAAAATGATGGATATGTTGATAAATAGCAACCTAAAATAGGCGTATATGCAACATGTAATCGACATGATGACCATGTGGGAAATCTGATGTATGCACACCAAAGCACTCATGGGATGCAGAAAATCCAGTTAGAAATGTTATAAAATCCATGTAAAACAACATAACTTATAATTTCTTGGAAAATTCCCTCAATTTTAAAGTCATCACAAATGCCACAGGTTTTCTAACATTTTTCTACACCCTCTGCAGGCCAAAATAGTTGCTTTTGTTTTTTCATCGTCATGATTTTAAGTGAAATATCTACTTCGCAAATATTTATCCAATGAACTACATATCCCATGACTATAATTATGCAGATTTCCACCTGCAAAAGCAACATGCTCATCAACAAAGAATAATTAATATATACATATCTAGCCAAACCGTCGAGCATGAAAAGTATGCAAGGTCCATCGAAAATTTAATGGAGTCATATCATTTATCACACAATGGAAAAGTAGAGGAAATTTTTCTTTTTCTATATATGGTTTCTTATATTGGACTATTTTTTTTCGTGTAACAACTTTAAAAAGATGGATATGTTGATATAAGGAGCTGCCTATAGCTAATGTTCACAATAAGCTGAAAAGATAACTATAGAGTCATGGAAAAATGTAATGTGTAGAATAGACTATGTTTATTCTACTCTAGTGTATATAAGGACTCATGCATGCATGTATATCATATATTGCACAATAACGAAGTTGCAAAAAAAATCCGTGTTCTCATAGATGATTTCCTTTTTTGTAGTGTTTTTTTTCCTACAATAACTTTAAGGAAAAGAGAATGTAGGTAAACAATTGGGCAAGATGGGACTTGTCTATAATGTTGATAAGTATAGGGAAAGAAGAATATATGGGAGGTGTTTTTTGAAAACATAACCAATACATGACATTCACCTATACCTTTGCACTGCTTTCAATTTATTTTTCTATGTATATGTGTTATTTTGTTTGGATGGAACATGTTATATGTCTTGTATCAATATGTTTTATGATATTCTTTTTTCCTCATCTATTTGAAGTTCATGATAAAAAATTGTTCTTCATGATATTATTCTTTTCAGTTCCCCATAACAAACTATTGAAAGATGGGACTCATCTATAATGTTTTTATTATTAGCCCGAAAGTGGCTATGCACTTCGCATATAATATTTTAAAATGAATAATTACATAGGCTGCGTTCAGGAGCCTCTTTTGTAGGAAGAACAGGTGAAACCTCAGTCTAGCTAAATAAAACTTTAGTTTATTTTGATTTTGTGAACAATTATGAAGATTTTCAACATGTGCAATCTGTACACAAATTCCAGCAAGGGACTTGAAACACCTTTACAAACCTTTCTTTCATCCCTACTATATGGTTTTCCAGAAAGAGACCAACCAAGTGACAACCCATGATTACCAAGAGTGCAATTTATTAAAGTGCAGAAAAACCAGTGAAATACATTTTCTGCCATGACATTACATTAAACCAATTTCATCTTACCCTTCTAATTCTCGCTTCAATTGCGGGCCCCATCAAGGTGGCACTGCCAGATAGAGGGCTCTACGTGGCCCAGATAGAGGTACTGGGGAAAGAAGAATATATGGAAGGTCTTGTTTGAAAACGAAACCAATTCCGTGGATGAAATAGCCAGATATCATTAAAAAAGGAAAACATCAAAGGAATATGAAAGGTTCTACTTCAAAGCATAAATTGCACACAAATAACTTTATAAACATACTTGATTTTGATATGTGTTGGAGCCTATCTAGCCATGCCGGAAAAAAGGAGTTGAATGTATAACTTAGTAAAATATAATTTTATAAAACAAACCTTGTTTATGCTTACAACGACGGTCATCTTCTAGGTAGCAATTATCCCACAAATGGGCTTCATATCTCCTTGTCCATCTATGCTTGCATTGAGCCCAACATAATATTACTGCAAAGAAACATTTTATTTGAATCTATCAAAATGTGACTCACTTGTTAGATGTGTATGGAACGAGGAAAAGACATTGCAACACAACTTACATCAACAATAGGAGGCCAAATGTTGTAGGTTGTGGAGCACAACACTCATAGCACGCTCCAATTTGCTATCTAATAGAGGTGCATGGTACAATTTTTCAATAGTTTGTTGTCAAACCAACTTCACAGTGGGTCATTTTCACAATACAGCCAAAACAATATACATCCTCAAACTGAAATATTAAATATTGTATTTACACCCGCCCCAGTGCACAACAACAACATAGGCGGGCAATGCGGTAGAAATTGCATGGACTTGTATCATATATTAGGAAAAAATACAATGTAGAAAAGGACATATATTTCTAAACGTAATATACAGGAAGAGCAAAACAATGAAATGGTCAAAAGAGAATTCTAGAGGTGAACATTTCCCAGCTATGTGAACCACATAAAAGCAATTGAAAAGGTGGGAAGAATATGTGCAAGAAAAGCATCAAGGAAAAATAAGAGAACTTAGGGTATATAGGCATGGAAAATGGATAATGCAACATAGATGTAGTATTTTAAACTTATTATTCAAATGCAAGACATCATTTTTTAGAATGTTTCTACACTATGTGCATACATAGTTTAATAAACTGGGATATCCAAAACATGTTATTGACTTATATAAATTTTGGTACACATACATATACATATACATATACATATACATATACATACATATACATATACATACACATGCTGGCAGAGCATGAAGCGCTTCCTGCTTTTGTTTTATTTGCGCTGCGGTTGTCTCATGCATCTTTGGCATTATGCCGAAACTACCATAAGGTGATGCGGTTAAATCTAAATGTTAAATGAACTGCATAACCGCAGATTACAATTGACCAGAATTTCTATCTCAAGCCATTACACTCACTGGGAAAAAGCAGTTTATGTTTATCAATTGCAACACCATGAGGCAGGGAGCTACGCTTGGCGGCCTCATAAGAACATTTAAGCACTCTTGACACCCTACTCCTTAATCATATCAATTGTTTCATAAAGCCTCTATGCATCAAGCTCATTCCTCGCCTCATGAAGCTCAGAATAAAAATATCAATTTTTAATGAATTACTTCATAGTGCAATTGAAGACTCAGTCAGACCATTTTTTATCAAAAATAAATAAAAAAATCTCACGAAGAGCAGAGTGTGATAACGCAATACAAATTTTTTGGCTTGTTAGAATAAATGAATAAATTTATTGAAGAACAAATATATGATGTTAAAATCCAAAACACAAAGTAAGAATTTGTGTACACATGTATCTATGTTTGTGTACAGATGTATCTATGTAAGAAAAAATTTATGGCATTTATTGTTTTAGTTATCTCTATGCATCTTTTTCGTTACACCCATTTACATAAGAGCAATTGGAGATTAAAATAGGATTGATTACATGTATATTTATATGCACAGGGTTAGTGTGAAAGCATAAACATATTGGAGATAAAATTAGTTCGGTGGCTATTAAGTATTATTCTTTCCAATATCTCTTTTATCTACTCAATCTATTTGTTTGAAGTTTCCACCAGGATTTTTGCCAGCCAAACCATTAATAGTATTTGTCATGCAATAGCTCCTTTACAATTTCTCTAGTTGTCTATTGTTGTTGCATTGTGAAAGGAGCCACAACGATCTTGGTCTATATATATGCATATATATTTCTACCTTAGGTGTTGGTCACATTTCTTTTATCAAGCCCAATTCAAATGAAGAACCTAGTCCTAGTGAAGAAATTTCTCTTACACCCTATTTAGATACTGATGGATTTTAAGTTTAGAGCATATTCAAGTGTTCTTGAAATTCTATCAGTATGTGGACAAGGTGTAAGAACAATTTCTTCACTTGCACCGGGGTCTTCATTTGAACTGCATTCTTCACCTTGAATGTTGTTTGTAACTAATTTCACATACATACATGTCCACATATAAAATTTTTTTGGGAAATATTGCAAATCACAACAAAACACTTAAGAATCACAAAAAAATGACACATGATCGGAAACCCCAAAATTTCACAATTTAAAAAATTGAAAACAATCCTTTTTACAAGCACAATAGAATAATTTGTTACAAGGAGCTTCAAACAGATGAGGGGAAAAGAGTATCATGAAAAATATTCATACAAGAAAAGCAATCTATGTAACAGTTGGCTTGTCAAATCTAAATTCAAGATGCATTATGTGGCACTCAGTATTATAGAC